>LGRX02019235.1:0-40666 GCA_001247695.2 Cymbomonas tetramitiformis | reverse complement strand
AAATAAACAGATGCGCACAGAAGGGCATTCACAACAGCAACACGAGTTGGGCATTCACAGCAACAGCGCTATTCCAGAAACAAACATATGCGAACAGTTGGGCATGCACAGCAGCAACACGAGTTGGGCATCCACGGCAACATTGGGCGCACAGTTGGGCAGTCACAACAGCAACGCTTTTCCAGAGATAAACATATGCGCACAAAAGGGCATTCACAGCAGCAGCGCCCCGCGGCGGTCTTCTTGATGCCGCCGCGGGGAAAGGGTACCCTGCAACTTTCAGTTAAGCATACAACAGAGGTTCTTGGGGCCGCTCCCATGGGTTCTTAGGTCCCACTCCTTCACAAGCGTTTCACGGGACGGTGCCCGCCGGTTCTAGGGTCCGGATTCCCTTGTCGTTGAGGGGTTCGAGGTTGGCATGCACTACATTCAAACAGGCGGGGTGCAAAAGTTGACAGAGCGTACCCTTATCCGTCGCGTTTGTTGAAGCGTAGGAACCTGCGAGTGCACAGAATTGCATAAAAAATCTTACAGCGAGGCAGGGTTCGTTAACAAACACACGCAAACAAGAATGCATGCACGCTGCGCCGCCGGGGCGCACTTGGTCAGAATTATGTCGTAGTAGTTGTTGCTGCGGACTTTTGTGGCATGCTATCGTACCATGCGTAGGCCCACACGCGGCACGCCGCCATCGGTAGAGCTCTATCATCGAATTCAAAATGAGCGGGCAACCAGAACGGCATTTTGAACGAATACGTAGTATTGGCGTCGTCCGTGGGCCCACACGCGGCACGCCGCCATCGGTATCGTCGAATTCAAAATGAGCGGCATTTTGAACGAATCGAGTATTGCAATTGGCGTCGTCCGCTAATTCCACGAAACTGGGAACATATGACCTACTGTACAGCATGGCCAATGGTAAACGATATTGGACACGAAGTGGGAACTGGTTCCGCGCGATCGAGATGTCATCAGACCTGAGACAGGTCGTCATCGTCATTTCGCCGGATCCGAGGTTGCCACCGCTCCGACGCGAGGTCAGGTGCACATGGTAAAACTGCGAACGGAAGGTCAAACGTCCAAGGCAAAGGGAAAGAAGGCAAAGGGTTTAAGATTTAGCGGCAGTAGGAATAGTTTTCAGAAGCATATGAAAAGTTTTCTAGTGCTTCTGAAAACTATTCCTACTTCTTCTATATCCTAAACCCTTTGCCTTGCCTTTTACCTCTGTACGCGACCGGCAAGCATCTTTGAAACTTCCGAGTTTCAAAGATGCGTTTTGTATTTTGGGTGCACCCTAATTTTACCAAACGGCCGAGCGCTTCCCGTTTGAGCGGGATATTCACAATTATTTCATGGAATATTTCATATGAATTACCACACATGCACACGCAGGGGTAACCCTCGGCTGCTTGGCATCTTTGGCTTTGGGTTTGTGTTCGAACCCAAACCCAATAAATCTGCCTTAGAAATAAATTGTGCGTTGGGCGCACAAGTAACTTGAAGCCTTGAGCTTCAGATAACTCAAAGATATATCTCTTGGCAGTATTTGTGCCAAGTTTCGTGCTCTAGGACGCACGGGAAGCCCTCGGCTGTTTGGCATCTTTGGGTTTGGGTTCGAACCCAAACCCAAACCCAAACCCAAAACATCTGCCTTAGAAATAAACTGCGCGTTTCGCGCACAAGTAACTTGAAGCTTTGAGCTTCAGGTAACTTAAATATATGTACCTTGGCAGTATGTGTGCCAAGTTTCGGGCTCTATGACGCACGGGAAACCCTCGGCTGTTTGGCATCTTTGGGTTTGGGTTCGAACCCAAACCCAAACCCAAAACATCTGCCTTAGAAATAAATTGCGCGTTTCGCGTGCAAGTAACTTGAAGCCTTGAGCTTCAGGTAACTTAAATATATGTATCTTGGCAGTATTTGTGCCAAGTTTCGCGCTCTAGGACGCACGGGAAGCCCTCGGCTGTCTGGCATCTTTGGGTTTGGGTGTCACGTTCGAACCCAAACCCAAAACATCTGCCTTAGAAATCAATTGCGCGTTGGGCGCACAAGTAACTTGAAGCTTTGAGCTTCAAGTAACTTAAAGATATATCTCTTGGCAGTATTTATGCCAAGTTTCGTGCGCTAGGACGCACGGGAAGCCCTCGGCTGTTTGGCATCTTTGGGTTTGGGTACGTTCGAACCCAAAGGCAAAGGCATAGGACAGTTTCGTAGATTCTGTCCCGGTGCCTTTGCAACCTCGCATGCTAACTCATATTATAATGAATATTCAACATTCAAGCGTTGGATACCCCACGCCAACGGGAAGCGCTCGGCTGATTTGTTATTTGGGTATGCGTACCCAAATGACAAAAATGCATCTTTGAAACTCGTTAGTTTCAAAGATGCGTGGCCGATGCCTTCGTGCTTATGTGTATATTTCATATGAAATATGCCATGGAATAAATGTGAATATCCCGCACAAACGGGAAGCGCTCGGCTGTTTTGTAATTTTAGGGTGCACCCAAAATACCAAACGCATCTTTGAAACTTCCGAGTTTCAAAGATGCTTGCCGGTCGCGTGCAGCGGTAAAGGGCAAGGCAAAGGGTTCATGATATATAATAAGTAGGAATAGTTTTTAGAAGCAATAGAATATTTTTGATATGCATCTGAAAACTATTCCCCAGCATGCAAGCATGCAACCTGCCTTCCCAGAGCATGCATGCTGCCCTCCGCTCGGCAGCATGCAATGTGTTGATGTGATTTCGCCTGAAATTTCCGGCGAAGAGACGATGACGACCTGTCTCAGGTCTGATGACCTCTCGATCGCGCGGAACCAGTTCCCACTTCGTGTCCAATCGTTTACCTGTATCGTTTACCTTTATCGTTTACCTGGCCAATCATGCGCCCATCCACACGTTCAATGAACCTGCTACCTTAATTGTATGAAAAAGTGACGATTAGAGTCTAGAAAATATTCGGATCTGACGCCCACAGTATTCAATTTTCAATCGAACGACAACCTGATTTTTGGTTAGAATCTAGGAATCTTTCGAGAAATAGGTACCTATGTAGAGTTCAGTGATTCAGTCTGTCTTGTGTCTCAGCATTTAGTCGCGGTTTTTTCTTTGAACGTAGTTGCGGCCCCCCTCGCGCCTGGCAAAGCCTAACGTGAGCACGTCACCGGAGCGAGGGGGGCTATAATATATAACCCGATACCATGCTTAATTGCATATCCTGGATCAGAAGATGATAGTTATATATCCCACCTGATACACTTTGGCACTATAGCCGTACATAAGAGTGGGAAGGGCAGGTGCATCGCTGTAGGACTGGTTGATATAGTCCCAGTACTGAAGGCAGAATATGGCACCCGAATAACAGCTGATAACTGTTGGTGACCACCATGCAAAACCTTCCAAGCGTAACTCCTTTGTCCTAAGATGCAAGTGAATTGCTCATAATATGTTGACATCACATAAAAGCATTCTGAGGAAACCCCTATATATTCATATGAGTGGTCATCACTACAAATGACATGGGTTTCGAATCGTCGAAATGAGTATAACTCCGATGAATTCATTAGTACAGAGCAGCTGCTGAGATTATTCCTCCGGCTGGATTGCAATCATTCACAATCCCTGTACATTCCAGTGACAAAATTTTGCACTGGACTGATCACCACATTTGGTATAATCTGTGATATATAAGTCATCAGAGAAAGCGTTGCAATCAGCACAATGCTGTCTAACTCACAAAGATGAGTAATAGATTTCCTCAGATGTAATAAATTGAGGCACAATGTGACCTACGCTAAAATCGTGTATGCTCGGGCACTGTATTGTGACCTGTGCTAAGATCGCGTATGCATGGACACAATATGACTCGTGCCGATGACGTGGACATATTTCATGACTGCCACGACATCACATCTGAAATCAATAAATCACTCAGAGAGAAGGTGTTGACATCAGTATAACACCATTATACATATAGTCATGAGGAATTTAAAGAAGACACCGTCTCTCCGATATTGACAAACATGGTACACATATTACCATGCTCTCTGATCACATATTTGATATCCCACAGCATACGATGATGGTAATAGCAAACCACTTCGCCGCTGGAGGGTAGTGTTGTATTTTATACAGCACATGCATGGGCACTATATGACCCACGCAGATGACGTGAATTCGGGCTGCATCCCAACGACTGCGATGCACCTTCGGTGCAATGGGCTGCATCCCGAGAACTGCTGTCCAGCTTCATAGTAAGCTTCCACGTCATCACATAGAGGTCGGACCTCTGTTGTATTTAAACGGCGCTTGACAACCGCCTAGCAATACACTTCCTTGAGGGGGGAAGATGATAAGCTAAAAATACAACTAAAACCCAAATAAATAATAAAGACAAATAATAAAACAAGTAAGTTGCATCATTGTTTTTGTTTTGGTAATCATGACTATATACAGTCAAACCATGCAGAATTCCATGAAGTTGACACACATATGTATCGAACATTTCTAAGGTCATCAGCCATGACGTACATATGAGCTTGATTTTGAAGACCTAGACATTTGTATACATCTGGTCTAGCATGTATCCAGACTAGAATTGTATATTGACTCGGTGCAAGCACCATAGCCTCTGCCACCGATGATCATTGAAAAAGGGCAACCATTCTTGATGTTTCATACATATCATCTGATTGGATCATTAAAGGTGTCAAGATTACTCAATGCAATATGCAGGCTACGGCCTGAGTACAACCTAACACCTATATAGGTCAAAGCCATTGGGCTGACCAATGCAGCATACATGCTAGCTGCCTTTGAAGACTACATAATAAGTCCATTGCCCTTATGTCTTGAAATGTATCCGTGTATTGGTATCTCTTTGAGGTAGTCATGCCTGCTGAATGAGCCATACTGGTCATCTTGTCTTCATTGATCATTACATACCTGATCATACCGCCATTGAACAATGCCTATTCTGTGGGATTATTATATCACGAGGCATTTCAGTAGTGCACATTAAACAATTGCAGTGCAGCAAAGATCATCAGCTCTTCATCAAACCTTTAAAGGTTGAGTTGTTGTCAAAAGTATTGATTTATCAAACACCATATCTCAGAGGTCTATTCATCATGGAAGACAGAATCTGTGCAATCATGGCTATTCAGCCTCCAACATAGCTAACATAGCTATCCAGCTTATGACCCAACCGTTGGTAAGCGGCCTCTACGCCATATGGCTAAAGATGGCAAGTAATCTCTTCGGTCATTCTTGGGCATAGTCAGCCAATTCAGGATATTTATCCCGAAATTCTCCAAGAGTCACTCATGTTTTCCATGTGTCATATGAAAACAGCCAACATATCGCCCTATGAAAGGAATCATCTCCTTCAGCAAGGGGAAGTGGTTATGCTGTAAAATTGACCAGTCTGATCATCATAAAAGTGACAGATTTGAAAAAATCGATTGAAACTTGTATTGAAAATGACCATTCCTTAAGATAAGGTATTGCACCTAAGGGAATAAAGGTTTCATCGTCTGAAATAGGAAAGGAGTTTTTCATTGACTCTAGTTCCTGAATCCAGAATCACATAGAAAATATATTATATCCTGTGCATATAGAAAGTACATTGGATTCAAATTCTGAGCATACAAGTGGACTTGAATGCACTCGGGTTTGTACTGAGTTGCAATTGTCCAAAGTTTTTATTCTGACATCACTACTTGTTTGTGGAATAGCATACAATGGTATAAACCATCCGCATATAGATTGACATCATACTTGTGGTTTCATGTCATTTTGGCACATAAGACACGCATGCTTCATTGAGGACAGAATTAAGACTCTTTGAAAGCTCATTCTGGAATGTTTAGAAATTTGTCGCCTCGTCCATTAGGCCACGAAGTCTTGGGAAAAGCCATGTCAGGACTCGAACCCGCAATCTGCATATGGTTACCAAGATTCTGAATAATGTATGCCCAAAAATAAAATGGGTACCATTGAGATAAGTGATCATGTACTGAAGAAGATACACATATCACTAGGCAATGCCATGTTCTAGTCATAATGAAATGACATACCAGCCATTCATCAAGTACGAAAATACAGCTTGTACTGAGTTGTTGTCATTACAGACACTTCTTGATTGACTCTCCATTAGCTTCGATACCAAAGTCAACTTCGGTACCATCACTGATTTCATTGTTCATTATGACAATCATTATTCGGAAACATTGTCTAAGTTGAGCACACTATTGACCCTGAACCAACAATGTATGTGGGCTGCAACCCAAAAACTGCATATTGAATCATAGTGAATTGACAATGGACATTTGACATCATCTGGCATTTGCCACATTCAAAAACGTCAGGCATATTGCCGGTATGACGTAGAGAGAATCGGTGTTCATATTGACATTGTTACCTTGAAAGCATTCGATGAGTAATCTCAGTCTGATTTTCTATCAAACCATTTTCACATAACATAATGATTGAATAGCATTCTCCATCACCATCTGAATGGTTTGATACACCTCTTTTTAAAGGGGGAGGAAGGAGTATAGATTCATTCATTCTTCATACAGCTGCCACAAATTGATTTACATCATTTTGATTTTACACCATTGTGATTTTGCTTGGAAGATTAAAAATCTTATGAAAAGTTCCAGCATCTGTGTATAGCAGTCATAAAGTTTGATGACACGGTACATCACAAGGGTCGGTATCGCGATTTTTTAAACTTATCAAATAACAATGAATAACTCTGTTTTTATCATCGAACGACAACGATAACTTTTCTAACTTATCGGACGACACCGACAATTTTGTGAACTTATCGAACGACAACGACAATTTTGTGAACTTATCGGACGATGGCGATAGTTTTGTGAACCTATCGATCGATAATGACAAGCGAAACGAACTAATCGAGCGATATGAATAACAGATTTGCCTCCTAAATATCGTGATAACTATCGATAGTTCGATACCACACTGCCAAGACCCAAGAGCACAATAACTGCTAATGCAATTGACAGACACAAAAATAGGTGGCAGGCACAACAAGCATACACATACATAATATCACTTACTTAGTGTTGATGGATGCCATAAGAGAATGCTGAAGAGTCCCTTCCTTCACTGACTTACGCAGATCTGAGTGCATCTGCCCGCAGGCGCTAAATGTCCTCTCCACGCCTGCAGTGCTAGCAGGTGCCGCAAGGAACTGCCTCGCCATGCGCGCCATGTTCGGCAGCTCAGTGGAGTTCCCTCGCCACCACTCCAAGATATCTAAGTTCCCATCACAAGCAGGAAGGCTCAAGTACTTCTTGAATTCATCTTCAACTTCAGTGGAAGGCGCGGCGGATGCTGATGAAACAAGATGGTCCTCATCGTCATCACTATCTTCTAAAAAGCTAACTAGGTTGCTCTTCTGCTCAATATGCTCAAGGGCTGGCGAAGGGACCGCAAGAGGGGTGCCAGACTCTTTAGGCATCCAGTCAGCCTCGTACGCAGAGCGTGCCAAGTGAATGATGTGAGATCTGGTCAAAGTACCTGACCGCCAGCCCTCCAACATTTTGAACTCCAAGTTTTTGTACCGCGGATCGAGGAAGGTGGAGACAGCAAAATCTTCCAGCTTGCAAGCTAGGAGATCCTTGAAGAACCTGGCACCCATCACAATTGCAACACCAAATTCAATCACACAAAGATATCTGCCGTTCTGCCCAACACCAGGTTTATGCACCGCGTGAATAGCTACAAAAACGACAATTTATCGGAGTGCGCACCTTTGTTCAATGGCCTCAAGCAGGTTTTGTCTTGCCTCTTGCACACTTATGTTCTCGATTTTCCTGACTACCTTATTGTACTTCACTTTGCTCTCGGCCTTGAGCTTGTGGATCAAACCCCCCACCACCGGCAAAACAAAACCCGAAGTTGGCGAAGAAGTGGTCTGCAAAAGGTCCACTGCCTTGGTAGTCAGGTCCAATATGTACAAGGACTCTTTGACTATGTCCCATTCATACAGGTCCATCTTATGGTCGCGGTAACGACTTCCGTCCGGATTATCCACCGATGTCGCCGCCCTTTTGGGGTGCTCCACATCGTAAAGCTGAACCGCTTCCTATGTAAGACACGCACACTATCAAAACACTCTTCTAGCAACACATACAATTATTCGTCTCAATCATCAGTATAAATATATATACTGTATGTATACAAGGCACACAACAAAAATACAAGCCACACAAAATCCCGGAGTTGTAATGGGTGCACACCTGATTCTCTACGAACCAATTGGCCTGATTACGCGCTCCCTTCCACCCACTGCGTGTGGCGTTATCTTGAGGTGGGGAAGTTCGTGAAAGTCCGTACTTGTCTTGGCAATCATGCAGTAGCTTTCGGCCGATCACTGAATGGTTGAAGTGCGTGGTCATACCACGCAGCTTCGTGAACGCCTCCTTCACACCGTCCGATGTCAAAAACACAAGGACGCAGAGGGCAAGCAGGTGACAGTTGCACTCGTGTCCGTCGAAGCACCCCCAACCCGAAATCATGTTGGAAGCACTATCCGATGTGGTAGAGTGAACAAAGTCCTTCACAGTGTCCACTGTGATGGAAGTTTCACCGCTATCAGCACTGCCAAGTTGATCCAGGGTGTACTCACCAACCCCCATGTCTGCTAAGCTTTCCTTCGTGGAACGCTCGATTTCCAAGCCCGTGTGACGAACTTCGCTAAAAGGTACCGCGGAAAGCAACTTCTCGTGAAGCACCATGTCCTTGTCGATCCAATACACCAGGATTCCGAAGATGGCAATGCCACCTTCGGACCACAAATCACCAGCGATGGAGGGCATGATACCCTCCCCCAAAAGTGCCGCAAGATAGAACTTCACCTTGTTCTTCCCCTCAACGGACAACTCCAAAATGTACTGCGTGACCAACTTGTAGGTGGGAGGGACATAGCTACCATGGAAGATGAACTCGAAGATATCACGAAGCTCGCGGTCAGATTCTCCGATGCTGAGAGGCCTTTTATTCCGAACGATCCAGAGGGCAAACTGCATACACAAACAAACATCAATACCGAAATAAATATTCTAGGAGCGAATACCAACATAATGTCTTCGCTATGTTGACTATGATAAAATCATAGTCAGTCATAGTCAATGAAAAAGGGCAAAAAAAAAAAAGCCACCAACCAAGCGTATCACTCGACTCAGGTGGTCAACCTACATTCAAGCATATGCGGCACAATGCCATAGTATTTGAGAGTCGCACGTCCATTTTCAATTTTCAATCATATTCACTGCCACGCAGAGGTCATGAGAAAATACCGACATAAGAAAATCTATAGAGAGTGAAGGAAGGAGGTGGGGGGGAGAGGGGAGGGGGGAGGCACCTTCTTATGCAACTCGTCACGTTTTTCGTCGGAAATAGGTGGCAACATCGCCTCTATGGTCCCAACTTTGGCGGCGTTGACGCCCCGAGTCTCCTAAGTAGTTGCAGAGTCGGCAGACTCAGCCTCGACCATCTTGCAATACAAGTCCTTGTGTATGTGCGCAAGATGAGAGCGTAGGTTGGAAGTGTTCCCACTCCACGTAGGCGAAGAATCCGGTCCACATACTTTGCAGCACAGCGCGAGGACCTTCTCGGGCTGCTCAGGACACAGGCGAACTTTGTAGAATGCCCAACACGCTGCTTTGCGTTTCCCCCCCTTGCCCTCCACCCAGTTCTCGTCCAGTGTGCTGGCATCTTCATCTGTGAATTTATATACACAACGAAAGACCGGAATGCAGTGAGAACCTTTCCTTACTGCTTCCGCTTTTATCTCACGGACGGAAAAGACAGTGTCGTCGCTGCCCGTGAGGTCGCGTAAGGGTTTTTCTGAGTTCGTTTCACAGGGCCTTGACCCTGCGCGAGCAGAACCACGTCGGCGTCACTGGTCTTTCTGCGCTTGGCACCTTTACCACGAGGCATCTTTACTCAACGAATTTCGAAACAGTCGGTACAGTGAACACGTAGAATCGTAGATTAGCGATGAATGGGATTAAAATGCTCACAGATTATATTTTTTATACGAATTCCTCGCTCGCCCCTACTTTGCTATTCCGAAGTCTGCACCAATAATATGAAGTTTTGGAATCATCTTGGGATCGATGAATAACGGTTGTTAATTGGTTGGATCGATGTGGTTTAGAATGGTACCTATCGTGATAGCTCAAGATCACGTTGATCCGTCAAAGTGGTTATCGTACTTATCGATTACTGCCATTCACATGAGGTGTCGATTAATCAAATAACAAAATCGCGTCGAACCTATCGAGTGACGACGACAATTCCGGTGAACCTGTCGAGCGACGACGACAGTTTTGTGAACCTGTCGAGCGACAACGACAATTTTGCGAACCTGTCGAACGACAACGACAGTTTTGCGAACTTATCGAACGATAACGATATTTACGATAAGTCGTTTGAACATATCGAACGACGACGATAACTCCGATTAATCGATTAATCGGAGTTATCGAACTATCGATACCGGGCCTTGGTACATCATGCCGATTGAAGCATCAAATGAAGTCTTTATTTGACTTACTGACACATGAAATTCATTATGAAGAAATCATCGATGCATATTTCTCCGGCTCTATCATATTATATGAAGGGCACTGCCATAGGAGAACGATGGTTTTTTAAATGTGAATAAGCTATATTGTAAGCTTACGACCATCACTGTGACGTCAACAGCCTGAGATGCTGATTGTTGAATTTCAAGAGTTAAAGGATTCGTTGAATCAGCCTTGGTAACATGTGGTTTGATTGATGAATTGTTGATCCATGGATTTACCCCAAATCTAAGAGAAGCTGGCGCACAATTTGTTGCCAGTGTCTGAAGGGAAACATCGAAGCCAAAGGATTGCCATTTGTGCCATTCAGGCATCGAATTTCATA
Source organism: Cymbomonas tetramitiformis (assembly GCA_001247695.2). Classification (NCBI taxonomy): domain Eukaryota; kingdom Viridiplantae; phylum Chlorophyta; class Pyramimonadophyceae; order Pyramimonadales; family Pyramimonadaceae; genus Cymbomonas; species Cymbomonas tetramitiformis. The sequence goes on along the minus strand of LGRX02019235.1, from coordinate 29,716 downwards.
ACAGCAAAGCCGAGTGAGTGAGATCCGCCACTCTAGCTATTTGCCCGTCATTCCTTCCAGGTTCATGACAAGAGACAATTCATCAAAGTCATACACCAATGCATAAATCACATGTATGGTTGTACAGTTTGTATCCGAATGCAATCCCATAGAGGTTAAGCATCTAGACAGCAACTCTGGCCAACACAAAGCCTTCCTGTCTTCGGATATCTTGAGCATTCTCATTTCCAGCTCCATCATGGTCAAGGAAGCATCATGCCTGTGCCTCGCCGAGACGCTGCTCCTCAAAGCCGCACACTTGAGGCGAGCCTTATGCGACAATGACCTTTGGTCTGTGGGGCGTCAACCCCTTATCAAATCCTAAACACTTGTTAACACCTGGATAAATTTATCATGATGCAACTTAAGTGGGATTATAAGTTCCACATAATCATATTGTCTACGTATGCTGAAGGCATAACTGCCGCATATGGTCACTATAGGTCGCAGCTTCTATAACATTGTGGCTTCTGAGTCAAAAGCTGATAGCCGATGACTTTTGCCAATAATTGCCGACCGAATAATAATCAGGGCTGCATCCCAAGAACTGCAGGGCTGCATCCCAAAAACTGCAGGGCTGCATCCCAAGAACTGCAGGGCTGCATCCCAACACTGCAGGGCTGCATCCCGAGAACTGCAGGGTTACATCCCTAACATTTTACCCTGCATCAAATTGATATGACAGGAGCGGGAATTGATCCTTCCTTGCTGAGGTGTAGTGAGCCTTGTACAAATCATACCCTTACACAGATACGCATATGCGGGTACCAATATCTGTGAAAAACTGCTATGCTACCTTTGCCAGACCGTGGTTTGTCATTCGGATCTTATGGCCAGTAATCCGCGCTACCGGATACTGAGGTGGACGGAGTTGTGATCCTGAGTTATGCTTGACACACATAACTAAAACGAATTTCACATTAGTACGTTGTCGAATCCACTCTATGAAATGTTCGTCAAAGCGCGCGTACCGGACCAAATATTGAGGAGTTGAGCAGATCGGGTGCAGGATTATAAATCCAATCTCGTTAAGTAGGGCCACTCCGTTTGCATTAAAACAAGCCCCAAAAATCGGGCTCCCCATGCCGCCTGTGAACCTCCATAGTAGCTTCTATCAGGAGGGGAGGAAGGGTTGGGTGCACTATATAAGGCCGTGGAAACATGTACCCAAGGGTTTTCGTCGATCGGTCGTATATATAAGGCCGAGAATCGTTCGTTAAAACGTCGATCATCGTTCGCAAAGGCGTCGACGGCAAGCGCAATATTATCCGTAACGTAAACCTCGGATACCTTGAAACGTCACACTGAAATACGATACGCAATTCATGGGGGCTACATTCTAAGAACTGTAAGGCTAAATGCCTAAGGTGAGGGTTTAAAGTGGACTCAGTTCCCCCCAATATCCTAAAGCACCTTGAGGGACGCCTCATCGGTGTAAGAAGACTGGTACCAGCACAACAACAAGGACATCAAAGACATATACAAAGGTATGCACCCTTTTTTGTGAGGTCACAACTCTCTTAAGAGGGGAGATCTGTCAGGGTTATGACCGATGACATATGTGTCATACATGTCATACCTGTCATACCTGTCATACATGTCATACCATGTCATGTCGTGTCATGTCATATATTATAATGACAGACAGTCGTCAGTACGGTCGACTATGACATATACAGTCATACCATCTGTCATCCACTCACCTTGAGTGACACCTGTCATCGAGAGGCCAAGTATTCATGGCATCGAGATGGCAAAGCAAGATTAGTCTTGAAGATGTCTTCGCTTCAAGCATGCACTGAACAAGCATGCGAGTATCACATGGCTTATTCGTTCAGCCGATACTAATTGTTCAACCAATGCCTCGGGTTCACAACCCAATTGTGGTAGCATCTGAGAGATGCGGGGCATTGCGTACTGTATATGAGGAAGCGTTGAGCTTCAGCAGTAACTTCTGGAGAAGCGACTGCACTCATCACCCACACTTACGCTGCGCGAGTTGTTATCGTTCAATAACATCCGTGCTATCATATCGCTTACTGAGCGATCCCTAACAGTTAGTTCACCCAATGCTCTCGGGTTCACAACCCGATGGTGGTAATGCTTATGAAGCGTGAGGGCATTGAGGTAATATGAGGAGCATTGCGCTCAAGCAGACACTTCTGGACACCAGAGCGCTGCACTCATACCCACCAAGTATTGTTGCGTGCTTGCTACGGTTCAATAGCAGCCGCATAGTCTTGCAGGTTGATATCCAACCTTGACAGTGGTTATTCTCCGCTCAGGCAAAGAACGAGGACACAAGTGTGTGTGTGCAGCAGACAATATATTTGTATATAGATTTTGTATATTGTGTGTGTGACAGGTTTCGCGCATACATATCGGCGACAGAGCTCGCACGTATACATAATATATCGAATATCTACAAGCGTATAACAACATTCGCTGCAACATCGTCAGCAAACGGAGTGCGCAATAAATCATCAGTGCGAACACATTCGCAGCTAACATCATTCGCAGCAATATCATCAGCAAATAAACAGCGACAAGGTGTGCGCACAGCGTACGGATCGCACATACATGCTGTCAACATTTCGCAGGGTCGGTACGGTATGCGAGATACAAACGCGCGAACGAAAAATGATCGTCAGTATGTATGATTCACATAAACTGCGACAGGACGCACGAAATTTCGTTATCCGCGCGATCGCATTCATACCATGCGACATACACCGGCGACAACGACATACTGTATCAAATAAATTGGCGACAGCGATGTTCGCTAATAATCCGCACGAATCGTTCAGTGCAACGCACACATATGATGATTTCGCTATTTGCAAATGATCCGCACGAATCGTTCATCACGACGCGCACGTACGATGATTTTAGCTCGTCAGTGCGATGCGCACCTGCTATGATTTCATCTTATGCAGGGGACGCACGATTTGAGGGCGCATGATCCGTGGTGCATCTACATGCAGCGCGACATACAATATGTGTTACGCGCGTACATAGCATGCAATCACGATGTTCATTCAATACTCGCAGATGTACATACAATATTTTGCAGTCGGACGCACAGTTTTACATCAGATGAACATATGATGCTGCGCAGTGATATGTGTATTATACCAATCATCAGCATACACACATATGCTGTACAATAATAGTGTGCAATGTCATCACCATTTCACACACTTACTGTGGTATACACAATGCAGCACTATTCCACTATTATAATACATGCTGACAGTGAGTGATAAGTTAACATACTTATGCCACTAATCACAGGTCATCATCACTATCACATACTGCAACTTGCCATTATACTATAACTTGTGCACCATTCACACTGTTATAATAATTAGTTTGGTCACAAAAACTTGGCATACATGCACACATATGCATATTCCAACTTGATCACGATAACAGATGGCATACATATGCATATACTAACAGTGTAACATAGAAGTATTGCAAGATTAAAAAGTAAGGACTTATCTTGAAATCACCATTTAGTTCTGTTAGGCGATTCTTTCGACGGAAACGCGAGATGCAATTGCCAAAGCCGTTCCAGCTTTTGGCCACGCTTCCACGGAGAAACTGAAACATGCGGCGACAATGCATGCGTTTCATAAGATGCTCTCTTCCGATGAAGTCGGACTGGAAGATGTGTTCAATGTCGCTCTTGAGGTACAAGTTCTTTCCTTTTTGTTTTGCTTAGCATTTTATCTGTTTCTTAAGGTTTTCACATTAATGAGGAAACTGGTGCTTTTCTATTTAAGCAGCCATACATTGGGCCGTTCAACATATATAAACTTGTCAGCCATGGACGTGCTTATGAGCTAGATTTCGGGGATCTCGACATTCGTATGCATCCGGTTCAGCCTGTATCCAGAATAGAGCTGTACAATGACTCGATTCAAGCACCTTTGCCTCTGCCACAGATGATCACCGAAGAAGGGCAACCACTGTTTGAGATATCACACATACTCTCAGATAAGATCACTAGAGGTGTCAAGTACTATTTAGTACGATACGCAGGCTACGGCCCTGAACATGACACCTGGGTCAAAGCCTCAGAGCTGACCAATGCAACAGACATTATAGCTGCCTATGAAGGCTAACATAATTATATTAAAGCCTATTGCCCTTACTTCTTGTAATATATACTAATACATGTCGATCATCTTTATACCCTGCTCTTAATGTTCTATCATTATGTGTATCAGGAGCCGGAAATTGATCCTTCCTTGCTAAGGTGTAGTGAGCCTTGTACCAAATCATACCCTTGCACAGATACGCATACATGCGGATATCATATCTGTGGATAAATAAAAATACTGCAATGCTGCCTTTGCCAGACCGTGGTTTGTCATTCGGGTTTTATGGCCAGATTCCGCAGCTACCGGAATACTGAGGTAGACGGAGTTGTGATCCCGAGTTATGATTGACATACATAACTAAACGAATTCACATTAGTACGTTGACGAGTCCACTCTATGAAATGTTCGTCAGTGTGCGCGTACCGGACCGAAAAGGAGATTGGCAGATCGGGTGAGGATTTAAAGTGGACTCATAGAGACCCTCCGATATCTCGTTAAGCAGGGCCTCCTCCGTTGCATTAAACCAAACCTCCATTCTGCCTGTGAACCTACCGGGGAGTAAGCTCTCGGAGGGGAGGAAGGGGTGGATGCACTATAAGCCGTGGAAGCAGATTTGGGGATTCCCAATGGATTTCGTACCCTTGGGTCGAAAGTCGATCGGTTAGCGCAATATCTATCCGTAACGTAAACCTCGGAAGATATACCCTGAAACGTCACTCTGAAATACGATACGCAATTCAAGGGGGGCTACATCCTAAGAACTGTAGGGCTATTTGCCTAAGGTGAGGGTTTAAAGTGGACTCAGTTCCCACCAATATCATAAAACACCTTGAGGGACGCCTCATCGGTGTAAGAAGACTGGTACCAGCTCAACAACAAAGACATCAAAGACATATACAAAGGTATGCACCCTATATTGTGAGGTCACAACTCTTCTAAGAGGGGAGATCTGTCAGGGATATGACCGATGACATATGTGTCATACCTGTCATACATGTCATGTCATGTCATGTCATGTCATGTCATACATGTCATGTCATGTCATGTCATGTCATGTCATGTCATGTCATGTCATGTCATGTCATGTCATGTCATGTCATGTCATGTCATGTCATGTCATATGTTATAATGACATACAGTCGTCGAGTATTGTCAGTACGGTCGACTATGACATGTACGGTCATAATGTCTGTCGTCCACTCACCATGAGTGACATCTGTCATCGAGAGGCCAGGTACGGCATCGAGATGGCGAAGCAAGACAAGTTCTTGAAGAACGAACTGTTCTGAGAGGACGCCTCTTCGCTTCAAGCATGAACTGAACAGCATGCGAGTATCAATGGCTATTTCGACCAGCCGATACGGTTAGTTCACCCAATGCTCTCGGGTTCACAACCCGATGGCAGGGTAGAAGTCTTACCGTGGCGGGCCGGCCCGGGGCCGCAGAAGCTCGCTCCGGGCCGAAAGCGGGCCGAAGGGGCTTTCGCCCCCGGGCCGCGCAAAAATATGAGCCGGCCAAACTTCGGCCAAAAATATAGGCATTTTATGCCACTTTTATCAAACCCACATACTTAATTTTAAAATTTCGCGCCTGCGGCGGGCATTTTCCTTCCTTGACCGTTTTGGCCGAAAGCGGGCCAGCGGGAATATCGTTTGCGGGCCGTAAAGAAATTTGGAAGACTTCTACCCTGCCCGATGGTGGTAACGCTTATGAAGCGTGAGGGCATTGAGGTAATATGAGGAGCATTGCGCTCAAGCAGACACTTCTGGACACCAGAGCGCTGCACTCATACCCACCAAGTATTGTTGCGTGCTTGCTAAAGTTCAATAGCAGCCGCGTAGTCTTTCAGGTTGATATCCAACCGTGACAACGACGCCCCAAAAACCGCATTCAAAAATAGTAAGTTCCCGAAAAGATCTGCACGGTTGAATACACTCCTATATAAAGAGCCATGTCCCCAAATCCGCACCCAGACTACACATGTAACAACGAAACAGGGTATAATTCATGCATATATCTATATATATTTCGTATTCCATAACAAATTGGGTTGTCTAATAGGCACCATTCAAAAGGCCGCGGAAAAACGATCCGGAAAAATTATACAAGCAACGAAAATAGATCACTAGAATGGAAGTTAGCCTCCTTCAAACACATGGCATTTTCCGGCTTTGGCGAGGCGCGATTTGGCTGGGGAAACATTGAGAAAACAGAATCGTCTATCATATAAAACTGTTATTTTTCTTGAATCTGTCGGTGTGGCAACAGAATGAGGCTATTTAAATGCAACGTGCGACGCATAAATATGGTGAAGCACAATACTATTGGGTATCGGTATAATCAGGGGCTTGAGAGGAATATATAAAGTCATAAAAATAGTGAAATATCAAATATATGTAGACATAATACTCGAAAATCCTCGAAAATCGTCCCCCCCCAACCCGAAAATCAACCATTGATACATTACACTATCCATAGTTAACAACCTCGGTGCGGATTTGGGGACAGTGCGGATTTGGGGACAACTACCTCTACGAGCTCCCGTTGTGTGCAAGTGCGTTAGATGCTTTAGTTGATTAGTCTTAGTGAATTTAAGAGTATCCTACGGTCCGTATCCAGGCCTTTTCGCGCGTATCATACGTATGATATGCGCGGTATCCGGGATTGCCGTATCATACGTATGTTGTATACGGCCACTAAGGTCATGTCACGGCGATTTAGTCATCTAATCAGAAATCACTAAAACTAATGAAACCTAGGTTGGTGATAACTCATAACGCGTTAAAACGTGCACCCCCTTTTGGCGTTATAACGCGCGTTGAAACGTGCACTCTGCCCCCATACTTAAGCCCCCCATACTTAAGCCTCCCGAACGGAACGGAATCTGGAATCAGGAATCAGGAATCAGGAATCAGGAATGACGCGATGCTTGCTTGCCTGCCGTCACTCGACTGCTCGGTTGTTCTACTGTCCCATTTTGCAGCTGTCGAGAGACTCTCGACAGCTGTAAAATGGGACAGTCGAGACACTGGTAAATAATCTATAGTTTACACAGTTCGTGTGTTCGATTGTTCGACTGCTCATCATTCATCTCTAAGACACCTCCCCCGACTTAGCTTGTTAACTGCCTATATAGGCAAAGATGGCGAGACCGACCGCACCTGTGAAAGAGACTGCCACAAAGTTCTTGTGGTGGTTCGTTCGTGTATTCAAAGACGGCAAGGATGGCCCGCTGCTAGATCCTGGAGCTAACGGGAACAGCAAGCAACACTGCCGATGCCTATTTTGCGGCAGCACTTTTGCTGCTCAAACTCCTCGCATCGCATCGTTATATGATAACGTAAGTGATATATCATATATGGAGTCTAGTATGAAGTGACGCAACTGAGTGTAGATTGTAGAGGATGCCCAGTGTTAAGGTCGAAATAACATGACGTTATAACGTGCACCCCTTTTGACGTTATAACGTACGTTATAACGGGGGTGGGGGTCGCGTTAGCACCAACCGAGAATGAAACTACTCCGAACGATCGCAGGACAGTAAATTTCAATCGTTCGATTACGATCGGAGACTCAGAAAGAAATCGCATAACTCAGATCACGCTCATTTCTCGTTTCCGCATGACACACTTGAACAGCGTTGTTCTTAGTGGCCGCGGCCGGAGGCCATCGGAAACTGGTCCAAGGCCACCGATTTTCCGCCGTCCGATCCGCCAGAAAAGCGAGTGGTTGGCTATTGTTACAATGGGAAATTTGGTCCGATCCACCGGAAACGTCGATCGATCCACCAGAAATTTCCGGCGTTTTTGGCCTTAAGGAAGTGACACTGTCGTTTGATGGTTTGTACTGAGAACTCCGGAATGAAAAAATGCAACGCGTCGAACAGGCGTTAGTATAGTGGTACTGTGAAAGTGAAAAGAAACCGTACCAGTATAAATGAAAATGTTTAAAAGGTTACGTTTATATGCACTGTACAATATGGAATTTGTCATATGCGAGTTTTAGGGAATGCGAGTTGTTGCTATAACATATATATGCATTCCAATCCACCTTACACCTCGTGTAAAAAACATGTATGACCCAAGGGTTTACAATGTTTTTTACCACCTCAAAGTGAGCATAAACATCGAAATTGACACTCATTCCTAAGATCGTCAATGTCACGGGGAGTACGATTTACGTCACTGAGCGCACCGCCCCCTGTAGGTTGGGGGGAAAAGCGTACTCCTTCGTTAGTCACTCTTCACTGTACACGTGTCACGATCTGGAGATCATACCCTGTCACTCACACCATACCAAACCAATCACCAACTACCAACGTCATCAATACGCCGATGTAGCTCAGTGGATAGAGCGCACGACTAGTGACAGTGAGATCCTGGGTTCCAATCCTAGTCTCGGCACCTTTTCCTCGAGTCGACAGGATCTGTTTCTTCATGACAATGTTGACACTTTGGTATGTCAATGTATATCAATTTTATTTTCGAGAGCTTAACATGCCCATACTTCATAGTTTCCTGCACAGAATTCATATGCGCAGTCGAACGTCGAGAATATTTCCACATGCCATTTTTCATGAAATCCGAATTTCGTGAGAGGGATGTCATTATGTGAGGTGAATATATGGACGAATTGAAAGTTACGAGAGGTCGTACGTCGACAGCACGAATAGGTCATAATGTTGTCGACTACCGCCACTAGAAGCATGGGGGTGGCCCATACCAAGTGCTAGCGACGCTAGCACACTCCGGTCCTTGTGATAGACCGGCCAAATTAATTAAAATTCAGCGAAAATACCCCCGCCTCTTCACACCTAGTAATAACATATCTACATCGAATAAACCACCCAACCAAGGGTCAAAATAATTGTTGGGACACCCAATAATGATCCCTAAGCACTCATATGATATATTTTTCGAAAAAACGGACCCTATAGCCCCAATTCGCTTCGGTCCTTGTGGTAGGACTGAAGCTTCGGGCAGTAGCCATCAGCCCTTAATTAACGTATGTTGGGTGGTGTAGTTTGCTATAAATGCGAGAGATAACATACAACGGGCAATACATAATGAGCATGTATACATCACAATGCGTACACATGCGCATATCGCATAATGCGTGATGGTAAGCAAGAGTAAATAAAATTATTTACATGCATACATTACAATCACATATCATAATCTTCTTCAAATACGTGCGTGTTCCCTTTGTGGCATGCGCGCACAATGCACTATCGTTTATAAGTGCTCGGGTAAGTGCTTGCATATATATGTGTGTGTGTGTGCACGACGGCCGTAGCAAAATCTGTACACGTAGATACTATTTTATTATTTACTCTCGCTTGCCCCTCCGCGCTCAGCGCCCCTCAGCGCTCAGCGCCCCTCGGCGCTCAGCGTTTAGCAATAATAATATAACATTTACGCTGAGAATAATGACAAAGTCACGAGTCCGTTGAAATCCTGCAAGCATGCAACTGAAGAACAGAGGGAGCTGGCATCATCCTCATAGCGCACCCCGAAGGGCTCATCTAGGTCATATCAACCTAGGAAACCGCGGCAAGGCAAAACTACGCAGAGCGCTAAAAAGGCCGTGCCGGCGGAGAAGCAGCAGAGGTGGTGGAGGTGGAGCGAGGCTGCATCTGTGATGGAAAAGGGGGGCGGGAGCGAGGCTGTCGGGAGAAAGGCTGTCGGGAATGACAAGCTTCCTTTCACTCAGGACTTCCTGCCAGATCTCGGAGTCAACTCCTGTGCAATTCAGTCTTCTTTCGGTGATCTTCTTCTCGGGAAGGACATTGATGTACCATTTTGCAATCCTACCGAAATCTGGTTCTTCGCTTTTATTTGGAACATTATTGTTGCTGTGGGTTATTAGGCGGTGTGGATTTGACTCTTATTTTTTTACGCTTGGTGTATTATCTTTATCGCTATGGATCACGCTGAGATTTTGTCAGATGGGGAGCTCCTAGCTTCCCTAGTTGCTTTTGATGAGAAGTTTGAGAAGGTAGAAGGGCTGAAGCGCACACAACTTGTATTGCTGCGTGTCGCTCAGCGGCATCTTTGTTGTCTCATTTCCGCAGTGCTCCGATGGTTTTACCGCAGCCTAGTGCCACCGATTCCGCAGTGAATTTATGTATCTCAGTGTGCGACTCTTGCATTGGAGTTGGTGGTGTTCCTACTCCACCGGCTGCTGAGCCAACTCGCTCGGCATTTTCGGAGATTTCGCGGGTTGACAAGGCTGTTGGGGATTCTCCCGTTATTTTATCCACTCGATCTGTTTACTCTCGAGTTTCTACCACGCGACCCGTGCATTTTCCCGCAGATGCACGCAGACTCGTTCCACAGGCCCCTCCTGTGCGAACCGAGTATCGCTATTATCAGACTGCTGTGGATTCTCGGCCGACGTTTTTGGCTTCTGGTCAGCGAGAGGAGACAGATTTTGGCAGTAGTGAAAGTGAGGATGAATCGGAGTACCCAGTGGGGTATTACGATGATTCCAGCGACGACGCAGACGAGGAATGTGAGAACGTCGACTCCCACGTTCCGTACGGGTCGGAACAGGAGCTCCCTGTGGACACAGGTTTCCATGGGGGGGCCTATGGCGGAGTTTTGGAACCCCCACTTGGGAATGAATTTTTACCGCACACAGTTTTTTCAGCGACCGATAATTCTATTGTTCACAACTCTGAATGAAGAGTTACATTCTGGAGAAGAGCTAGATGACGAAGATTATAATGATTCCTACACCCCAGCAGAATGGGCGGCTTGGGAGACTGAACAGTACGAGGGCGACTCGACAGGTGGTGCTTATTACGACGATTATTACGATTATACTATGGAGGCGGCAACGATTCCTATTACGATGATTAAGTTATTTTAAACAGACAGGCAGGGCGTTGGATTATCATTTCTTTTGACCATTTGCTGTAGCTTGAATGTTTTCTTGGCATATCCGATTATTTTAGTTCCTGACCATTTGCGGAGAACGAGACGCGGTAGCACAGTTACGGACAGGGATCCACATTATGTGCAGTTTGTTACTCGTTGAGCCGACCGGCAGAACTTCTATGAAGATGTGTTATTCTTGGCATGCAGACCGGCAGAAGAGCCTAGCGCGGCTGACCATTAGCTGGAATTGTGACCTAGCATTTGTTTATTAGTATCATGCAGCCTACGAAGCATCCTAGAATATATTATCAATCGAGCATTTTCACTGAAGAATACGTGTGACGTTGCTAACTAACTAGACTAACATTCTCATTAGACTAGTAGCTAGGGTGGTGTCTTGTGTCACAAGCTGTCCACCTCAGATGAAGTGGTGTGCTGGAAATGTCACAGTGACCTGTCATACAGTCACGTGTCATATCCGGTAGATCATCCTCGGTGATCAGCTAGTGTCACAGACCCAGGGTATTTATTCGTGTTATCACAGTTTAGCTTGATCCGTCCGTTCACCGTCCGAGCGTTTCCCCACAGCCGACGCTGTGTTTCCAATAGTTCCTACCCATATTAGTGATAGGATCCTTCGACATAGGCATCATATGCAAGTCCATCGAAACCGATCCTGCCATTTGCACAAAAGGGCCGAAGGGCGGCTCTCATCTGGTCTGAAGGAATACATCTTCTCGAATGGATCCTAGGGTGTGAGTTCAGTGGGTTACAAAACAGTTCACATCCATTCTCGTTTAGTCCACGGTCGTCAATGATGATATCAAGAAGGCTTCTTCGAATGGCGTAACAGTTTTTGGGGTCACCCGACTCATCTGTACACGCTTTGAGTGCTGTATGAATGTCGTGTGCACGTGCGGCATATCGTGAGAGCGGCGACGGAAACTCTTTCTTTGAGAGATAGTGCCACGACAGGAGTTTCCAAAACTCTTGTTTCCTAGCATATTGGAGTTCAGGATACACATTATTGCCGCTCTGAGTGTTTACATCCGGAAGTGTTGTCACAGCAATGGTCCCCTTCTTGGAAGCGGATGGGCGTTCTCATTCCTGATTCAGGCAATGCTTGGAGGTAGAGCTCCCGCTCCATCTCGTCGCGAAGGAAAAGAGTTTCTGGACAAATGTCAATGAAGGAGGAGCCCTTCCCTGGATTCAACAGCTTTGGTTCCCCTGTAAGCTCAGCCGCCACATGCTTTTTGAGTTAATCATCTTGTTCTCCTCTAAGGTGTACAAGCGAGTTACCCGGGCCCGGGCATTCCAGTTGAATGTGAGAGAAGGTGCATTTGGTTCCTGTTTGGCAGTACGGGCAGTCAGGTGAGGTGGTAACACCCAGCTTATGTGACCGTGCGGGTGAAGCTTGAAGAAGTTCTCTGCTTCTGGCCGCTGTATAAGCTTTAGCCGTGACTTTTGAGATAGATATCCTTGGTGGGAGGAACATTGTGGTCCTCTAGCATTCTGATATACGTCCCTTGAGACGACGTGGCTTTCCAGGTATGAAGGTGAGTAAGACGTTGGATTCTCCTGATGTGGTTCCGGATATCTCCTGCAACTGGCACTTCCATATATAAGAAAGAATAGGGTAGTTCTTCGTAAGGGTCGAAATGGGGAGCGTTTGCCCCTTTCCTGAAAGAGGCTCTCTTTGCTGCTCTATCAACTCTATCATGAAGTCTATCATTATTGTGCCCCCCTAATCCATTTAAGGATGATAATCCTGCTGTGGTCTTCTCCACTGTAGAAGCCAAGCTCCTCTAGGATTAATCTGACTGCCTGCACTTTACGTCGGTTTGGTTCCCGAAGCTTCTCACGAGGACTGACAGTTTTCCTGTCCTTGTTTACCGCCGTGATCGTTGCCATTGAGTCAATGGCATGTATCATTGGAGTCACGGACTTTTGAATGTGGTCCTTTTGGTCCTCTAAGAGAAGTCGGAGCCCGATAATTTCGGCCGATGTAGAACTTGGTGTTTGGATATCCGCTTTAATCAATCGATCATTAGTTTTAAAGGCACGGCTGGCAGGGATGTTAGTCTTCCTAACAGAAAAAGGTGTCCCCCCTTTATTTAAGCAGATAGGCCGCACCACTGCAAGCCGGTTTCTTCCCCGCAAAAAGTGAACCGTCACTAGCCATGTCGTAGTGGTCTTGAGAAATGCTATTTCCATTGCTAGGGTTATCATCCTCATCTGAGTTACTGTGGCAGCTGTAAGCGCTCTCTTCATCCGCGGCGCGGTTCCTGAGCTGAGCAGAGAGAATCTCTTTTTGGCGGTCCGCGATGTAGACATAATGAGCTTCCAGGTTATTTAGCACATCTGATTTCACATTTATAGGGGGAGTGTCATTGTTTCCACAGTCAATGGTCTCTCCTACTAAAAGGAGAATGCAGCCATCCGATGTTATTTGGTATTCATGGTCATACTGGCATTGAAACACCTGTTCGTTCTTGATAAAGGTGTCACTTTCTAAGTGGTCTGGAGTATACTTTAGATAATACAAGGTATTTGCTTCCGTGTCAAGTTTTTGAATTCGAATCAGAGTGATGGAAGATTTATCGCCATTACCTTTCCAGTGAAACTCGTTTACTTCAGGAGTGTCAAGCACTCAGCGAGCACATATCATTAGGCCTTCAACACTCTTTTTTAACATATATTGACAATTGCTGGATGTGACACTCCGTGTGTCACTATCCTCTGTTTGTACTAGTACTCCGTATAGTACGGGTGTCACAGGTTTAGGGTTTCCGGCTTAAGCCGAGCTTTGGTTAATATAACTTCACTTCGACTGGTATCTTAAGTGTAATCATTCTGAGCTGTAACCCGATATATAGGTATCACTATATTATATCCAACAGGTTATGGTACGCCAGGCACCTTCTGCTAGATATATCATTATACCGATATATCTATGTGTTGTACCCTAGGTTAGGGTTTCGATATCAGAACGGTCGGAATAAGAAGTTAAAATCAGATAAACGATACCTGACTTTAAGTCCAGGTTTTAGGTTTCGGTCTACGGGTGACGGTCACCCAGACTACTATAGGATGAGGCAGGTGGCACGATTCAGGGGTCACTGTGCCAAATCCAGCACGCCACCTAGTGCGGGGACCATAACTAGGTAGCCGAAACAAGAATACATGCCTACTGAGAGGTAGAAAAGTCAGTGCTGGCGGGAGGCACTGTGCTCATACTGGCCAGGCCCCCCTCCCTGAACAGGCAGTGCAGAAGCTATGCTACCACTTTCTACTGCGCAATTCCAATACACTGAAAGCCCGAAACAGAGCCCATATTGGGGCAACCTACACCCGCAGCATCCCAAACCGAAGGTAGGTTAAGCTCAGCTCGTCATCACTAGCCACTATTACAGAGCCCAGGAGAGCGGGTACCACTGTTTCCCGAAGCACAGGCAGGGTCCCCATCGTCCAATGATACATGCGTAGAGGAAAATGAGGAACCGTCGATGTAGTTGTAGTTGATTGAAGAAGGTCCACCCTCGTCCTCCTCGTCCGAGGCGGGCGGGGTATTATAGTCCGGCGATGGTGGAGCACCACCCGGCGAGGGCGGCATCGGAAGAATTGGGGCAACCACAGGCGGCTCTGAAGGCCCTGGGTGCCAAGTCCAGCCAGGCTCCAGCGCATGCAGGTTCCAGTACCACCCCGCTGGTTGCCAATAGCGGGCGGAACGGCGGGATCGCAGCGGGTGATACCGCACCAGCACCACCGACCTCGTCGCTCGAGAGCTGCGGTGTGGCGGAGAATTTATGCGTAAAGTAAATTGAGGAAGAACCCAAACCTCGATTGTCGATTGACGGGGTACGGAGAGTCGATGCCGCTGCCAGAAGCACTCCCGGACACGCATCAATAGCACCACCGACTGGCGGAGCCGTGTCGGCGCCCATGCCTACACCACCGAAGGCTGTAGCGGCCGACTACAGCACAGCGGTGGTACTGTACACACAAGGAACAGCATGCCCACCGCCAGGGACGTCAGGGCGGAACGCCCAAAGCCCAATGGCGGCTTGCCGCAGCCCAAATAAAGCCTGCCGTGCCTGGTGACGGAAGACCGTCGTCGTCATCCTCGGAGTCCTCCCCTGCTACGGAAACTGAGTCCACGGACACCACAGGTCCCATGCAATGCATAGCAAGAGGCGGGTCAGGGCCAGAGAGACCAAACCCGTCCGCAACCTTGCCCATGAAGGACACGTCCGGCTCGTGAGCGTGCAACATGCTAACGGGGCACATCCCGCCGTCAGACACCACCGACGGCGGAGCGGCAGGCGCTGCTGGCGGAGGTGGCACGATCGGAGCGTTGTCGTGGACCTTGAAGGTGTTAATGTTCAAAGCACCACCGACTCCGCAGACCCCGAAGCGGGTGTCGGCGGGTTGGCAGCACTGCAGGTACTCGTCGATGGCGTGCTCCTCGCCGGCGTCGCCGATCCAGAAGGAGGCGGCGGAGATGTCTTCAAGCATCACGGGCTTGCCGCCCGCCAGATAGCAGAGAGCGTCAAAACCCTCGGCGTCGTTGTTGTCGATGGCATTCTGAAAAGCAGCGGTGTAGAAGTCGCCCTCCACGTCCTGAACCGCAAATGAATGTGCCCCAGCAGCCGTCTTCTCCGCCCGCGGCCCGCCGTGCGCCGGGCGGTCACGGTTCCAATGCCTCGCCCGCTCCGCAGCGCATGACGAGTGCTGACAGCGTGGGATACTGTAGTCTGTCCCGTCCCACGATGAAATGCAACAAACCTCGAGTCACGCTGGGACCAATTGCCGCCCTCCGTGAGCGGGGAAGCAGCGAAGCGGTGCTTCACACCCGGCCGCGGGTGCTGGGTCTTCTCCGCGCGGGGAGTAAACCCCTTGCCGTTGACCTTGTCCGAGAGGACATGCACCTCCTTGCGCAACGCGAGCAAGATCGCCATGACGCCGCTGTCCGCGGAGCCGTGTCCACCGGGCGGGTCGCCGAACCTCGCCGGCAGCATACTGCCTATAGCCGCAGATCCCTTCGGCACAGCCGTGCCAGCCCGCACGTGGGCCGCATGGCACTCGCGGGCCCATTGCTGCACGGTCAGCAGGCTCTCCGCCGCACGCTGGTCGTGTAGCAGCAGGCGGGACATCACAGGCCGATAGTACTCGGAGTCAATGGCCTGGATGAACTCTCTGTCCCTTGACGTCGTCCTCGTCCAGGGTGTTCTTGGAGTTTCGTAGGCCCGGGGCCGGCCAATCACGCCTCGCTTGCTTGATCGCGGGAACACTGATGTGAAATTATTGCAGCGTATAAATACAAACACGATCGATGATGATTGTCACGGTAAGTAGCCTGGCAATAATGCATAGGTTGTATTGCTGTTATTCTTTCGTTCGGGCAGCGGCGTGAAAGCAGTAGGTGGAGCAACATATAACACCATATCTGGAGTATTTTGTGAATTCGCCAGCCCCCGACAATGATGTGCGTCGCACACTACTGTTCACAACATAATCCGTACACCTCGGGGCTGGGGCGATTAAATCACGCAATGCATAACTCGTTAGGCGGGACGAGACGGTATACTTTGGAGCGGTGTCTGGAGTCATATGTTCCTAGAAAATCGACTCCACGAACTGTTATAATTCCTGCCAGCTTACACCCACTGAAGACGATGTATACATCGCCGATTCCACACTCGCGTAGTAAAGGGTCAAGTGTGCGTCGTTTCGGGACGAGGATATCTAAGATGTGAGTAAAACGGCCATTTGTGAATCCAATGCACAATCCTGTCCGCTGCGCCCCACCGTCGAGCTAGAATTAGCTGGCATTCTGTCTACAAGATCCGCAGCATTGCGCATTGTTACTGGTACTCGCTAGTTACAATATCGATATCACACCCATCGGTTTCCGTTCTCGCGTCCTGCGCGTGGCCGCGTCAATGCTATATGAAATTTAATCATCTCCACATGAATATATCACACGCTCAAAACCTTTCGCACACTATACACATACTACGATATTATGCGTGCGTGCTTCCCTGCGCGTGCATGTGTCGGCACTAGTGTGCCATCTCAATCAGCGAGCATGGGTGGATGCGTGACTGCGCATCACTGTTGCCCATTCGGTGGGTGTGCAGGGTGTGTGTACGTCGGTAGGTGTATGCGTGTACTGTAGATATTAATAGTGCATGGTAGATATGAATGCCTCCCCGCCGACAGCCCATTCATGGCGAGCACCCGAAACGCCACATGCCGCACCAACACCGCCGTGCCGCACGTTTTATCTATTGGTTTGCCAAACGCACGCGCGCACATGCATGCGCGCGCGCACGCGCGCGCGCACGCATACACTGTCATGTGATAACACCATAGCCGGCCAGCCCACCACCCCATCTCATAACCGCGCACGCACACACATGTACACATAATGCATATATATCCATATATACAAATGGGAAATGGAAATGGGAAAACGTACCGCAATATATGAATGAACATATGCGCTGACTCATCCACGGTGGAAGAAACTCAGCATGGCGGATGATAGCATGCCACGTCTGCATGCTAGCGGTCACTGCCGGGTACGCACTACCGCGTATCACCACCTAGGTCACAAAGTACGCGGGTTCTGCTGATCAACTGATAACTGCATGCGAGGAGCCCTTGCCCGAGGACTCGCTGCTAATAAATGTGCATAAACTCCTTGGCAAGTATGGCCAGCATGTACTGTACGATGAAGGGAAGCATGAATCAGATACGGGCACCGAGATGCTGCTCGTACAAATGAAGCCGGGAATCGAATTAAGACACAGGGTATATGGGTGCCGCCACCCTCTGCCTATCTTGAAGCAAATGCAGCCCGCAGTCGAGTATACCGTGTTGATCAATAGGCGCAGTCCCCAACCGATAGAAAGGTGCCACAGGACAACGATACACAATCATGCGTGGTGGTAAGCCAGAGTGAATACTATATATATACACAATCATGCGCGCGCACACACACACACCCACACTGCCACGCACTATAAGCACACCCACCCACCCACACCCACAGGTCATTCACGCACACGGTTCCCACGCACCCACATGGTCCACACCCGCACCGCCACACCCTCACCGCACACCCGCACCCGCACCCGCACCCGCACCCGCATCCACAGTAACATCTGATATAACATGTTATGACATAAGCCTACATTGGCACTGCCCGGCTGTACCAAAAATTCCCTGGCACAGGAGCGCCTGTACCATCAAGATTTCTCTGGTACAGGCGCGCCTGTATGTGCTAAAATCAGCTGAGATACGCTGATGCCGTAACAGATATATCATCTAGTATAGCAGTATCTAAAACTGACTATGTATCTTCGCTTATACCTATGTGGGTTTCACAATATCTGTGAATTGCTTCGTGTGTAGCATTGTATGCCCCGCCGCGTCGAGACATACGTCGTGATTATCACTGATTTAATTATTAGATGCATGCATGTGTTGCTTGGTGCAAATTGCACAATGCGTGGTGGTAAAGCTAGCGTGTCTGAATACTAATCAGACCGACTATGTATCTTCTTTATTGTTTTATCAAATGTGTGGGAGTTATATTCGAGTTTATTATATTGGTGTGCTTTCACGAATTTACGGTGTGCGTCCGTCATTGATTGTTAATTAGGACGGCAAAGGGGTTAACTGAGTTTATTGTGGGGACAAATTGCCCCCAGCTTAGTTTCCTAGCCTGCCTTAAAGAGAACCCTGAAAAATGACCCAAAAAGCTCGATGATTCGACTGAGAACTCAGGCTTGAGCTCTCAGATAAAGACTTTCTCATTTTGTCTCTAGCTGGGGCCAAACACCCGAGGCAAGGACAGCCCTCGAATGCAGATGAGAAATGCAACCGGAGGAGGGCCACTCGATCAACAGTGATGACACTCACCCAAGGAAGGTCTGGCCACGCGAGGAGTCACAACTTGGCCAAGTTGTGGCCACGTAGCTGGGCCTACCAGATACAGCCTAGTCCTCTCCTCCCATTGGGGGAAATGGAGAGTGAATCCATGACGTGGATTCTGATGGATGGCTATTGGGCATCCACCATACTATATAGATCTCTCAGAAGTAGTTTTCCTAGGAATTGCAGTCCACTTTTGGATGAGCTGCAATCATTCTGACTTTACAACACTAGTGGAGAACCCAGAGTAAAGACTACAACCGAACTAGTGTCTCATATTTGTTTACCCACCCGCCCACAACTTGGGAGAAGGGAAGGGGGGGAGGGGTGCCCAGGACTTTAGGGCCAGACAACCCCCCAGGCTTAGGGGGGGTAGTTTTGACCCCCTGACTGAGACCCTTTTGCCTGTCACACCCGACAGATCACCGCCTAAGGAACTAGAATGAACTCCGCTCTAGAGAAATATTTATTTTTGTAAAGAACGCTTTCTTGCATGCTTGCTGTGTGTTTGGTGCACTTGCTCACCCTAGCAATAATAACGAGTCTATTGTCAGTAGCTGTACTGACAATATACAGCTGAACACGCTCAACAGGGCAGCTCCTCCATCCACTCTCTTGACGCCACTGTGATATATATATATTTTCTTATACTCCCTGTCGCGCCGCGCACGGGTACACAACGCTAAAACAGGGGCACCCACTGTAAAGGGCCCTGGAAAACCTCAAGACGGTATCAACCACCGCGGGGGGATTGTGTCAGCTCAATATACTGAGCAAGACAGTGCCCCGATTAATTCCACAAATGTGATAAGTGGGCACACCTTAGAGCCTTGGAGTTACACTTTTGAGGAAGTCCGTAAAGTACACCTCCTTGTCCTTACAAACACGTTATAAAATATATCCAATATAAAATACAAATCTGCTCAAAACTTGGGACTTTGAGAGTACGCTTACGGAACGAACTCTTAGACAACAAGAATGAGCTAACCACAACCCCCCAAAGCTTTTTAACGAAGAATGTCGTGCACATCTTGAAAGATCTTGTGTAATCTTAACTATCAATCAGTTAATAATCATTGCTGATCAATTTTCAAAAATATCTAGTCAAAGATGAGTCATCAATAATAAAGTTTAAGTTGTCAAATATATGACTAATTAAAAGTTAATGACAAATGTGACAAAGTGCCCAACTTAGACAGCGAGTTGTCTTAATCAGAAATCAACAATTGTAAAGTATAGGGAACATTATGATATGTCATATGACATTATGTCATATATAAAATTGACCTTGAAAATGAAAATAAAACAAATCTGATGACACTAGTGAAATAAATTATGAAGCAATGAAAAAAGTCGAAATTAATCAATATCGACTAAATAAATTCAAGATTAAAAATGCACCAAAAACAAATAGTTGTAATCAATAATAAAAAACCCCAAAACATCCCACCCACCCTAAAATAACTAATGCAGTGGGTGGGTGGAGTATATATAAGGAGTGTGTAAGCATAAAATGTAGTAAGGACAAAAGTGTAACACAAGGAGTCTTGAAGTCAATAACGTTCCGCCCTCACGGTTCAGATAAGTTAATAAAATAAGGTGACACCACTATCATCATAAGTGGAAAACACTATCTTTATCTAAATGACTTAATTCGTGCCTTCAAGATTCTAATATTTTTAGCATGTCTGCGTGCACGAGAAGCTTCACGATCGCATTATTCTTGTTCAACAAATGAAGCATTAAATCTATTTGCAGCATTATTCGCTAAAGAGAGCCAATGCATATTACACAATGTATAGTGTAAATATGTATCACAACGGTCAATACACCAAGCAGCATGACAATCAGCATAACCAGGTTTAATACTATAACACACACACACCTGTCATAGGTGTTGTAGGGGCCGCAGCGGCCGCCGCCATCGCTGTCATAGGTGTTGTAGTATATATGTATATACTACAACACATACATATATACTACAACACCTATGACAGCGATGGCGGCGGCCGCTGCAGCCCCTACAACACCTATGACAGGTGTGTGTGTGTTATAGTATTCACTCTCGCTTACCACCACGCATTGTGCAATTTGTACCAAGCAACAGAGGCATCCGATTGTTAAAGCCGACCGTGATATCACGATGCATGTCCCGGCGTGACGGGGCATACAAGGCCACATACGAAGCGATTCACAATGTAAAACGCACATACTGTAGGTATGAGCAAACGTCGCCGCACACTCAAATTATATTAGCATGCACCACGTGATTATTCGTACACGCATAATGCATGCTGCGTTATGAACACATGCATGTAGACAATTTAATTACACTCTGGCGTATGCATGTAGGCAATCGTTTCGATAACGCGCACCCTCTCATTATTCCATTACACTCTGGCTTGGTACAAAGCGGCTGGCATGCACCAAGCAACAGAGGCATCTGATATTACACAGACTACGACTTACATGTACACCGGGCGATACCACCGGCACACATACGCAACGCTTTACCCGGCGCGGGCGTGGCAGGGTGTATATAAAATCAACACACATATATACATGTAGTAAGACTTGGTATATGAAAATATAGTAAGACTTGGTATATGCTTATTTATATACACCAAGTCGCGCAGCGCATAGAAACACGACGCGCATAACAGGGGCACCCACAAAAATGGGCCCTGGAAAACACCAAGACGGTAACATTCAAGAATAAATAAATAAATGTAGCAAGGTGAAACCTTTGTCATCATAAATTGAATACGATATCCATCACTTGAATGATTTAATCTGTGCATGCACCTGGGCATCTGGGCATCTGGAATGCTCAATGTCCGCCGACTCAAGTGGTGCATTTTTAATCTTGAATTTATTTAGTCGATATTGATTAATTTCGACTTTTTTCATTGCTTCATAATTTATTTCACTAGTGTCATCAGATTTGTTTTATTTTCATTTTCAAGGTCAATTTTTTATATGACATAATGTCATATGACATATCATAATGTTCCCTATACTTTACAATTGTTGATTTCAGATTAGGACAGCTCGTTGTCTAAGTTGGGCACTTTGTCACATTTGTCACTAACTTTTAATTAGTCATATATTTGACAACTTAAACTTTATTATTGATGACGCATCTTTGACTAGATATTTTTGAAAGCTAGTCCGCGATGATTGTTAATTGATTGATAAGTAAGATTACACAAGATCTTTCAAGATGTGCACAACATTCTACGTCAAAAACTTTGGGGGGTTGTGGTTAGCTCATTCTTGTTGTCTAAGAGTTCGTTCCGTAAGCGTACTCTCAAAGTCCCAAGTTTTGAGCAGATTTGTATTTTATATTGGATATATTTTATAACGTGTTTGTAAGGACAAGGAGGTGTACTTTACGGACTTCCTCAAAAGTGTAACTCCAAGGCTCTAAGGTGTGCCCACTTATCACATTTGTGGAATTAATCGGGGCACGGTCTTGCTGTATATTGAGTTGACACAATCCCCCCGCGGTGGTTGATACCGTCTTGAGGTTTTCCAGGGCCCTTTACAGTGGGTGCCCCTGTTTTAGCGTTGTGTACCCGTGCGCGGCGCGACAGGGAGTATAAGAATATATATATATGTTGTATACACCCTGCCACACCACTTACGGGCACGCAACGTGAAACAGGGGCACCCAAAATAGGGCCCTGAAAAACCAGGACGGTATCAACCACCGCGGGGGGATAAACTATATATAACTCCGTGATATATATATATATATACATATATAACAAATTAATTAACTCGCGAAGAGATAGTCATCGTTGTGTGAATATCGAGTAGATGTATCGTGTGTTGCACACTGTTCCTCATTTCCATATTGCAAGTCATGATTGCATACTTCTGAATAAGTACTACACACGTGCAAATCAATTGTGTGTATCCTTATCAGCATGGAGCCATAATGTGAGTTGTTCCATCAGTCTCTCAAGGCTAAATTCGAGAGATACAATATTTAGCTACCGCGTGTATGGATGTGATGCTGCGGTTGATAGAAACTGTGCTTCAAAGGAAGTGGAGTCGTGGCAGGCGCCGCCGCAGGATGTTGAGAAAGCTGCACAAAAAGCGGTAAGCATACTATACTACTGCAGCTTTCGACAATCTATGCATTTCACATTGGCTCAAAATGTGATGATATGGTGATTTGCACAACAGTATAGTGCGTGAGAATTTATATCCCGTGATTCATGTCAAGAGCCAACCCATCATTGCTATGTGGCAAATGCACTCACCCCTACCTAACCTATGCTCGATTTGGTGTGTCTGTGTGTGAGAGATGCGTGCTGTCTTTTTCTGACTTACAATAGTGTGATAACATTAAGTTTCAACAAAAATCAGTAAAAATCATTGCCTTGTGGATATACAGTATGTCACTATTGATATAAAATGGAAAGCGTGAATGACACTACTTTACATGCACGTTGTAATCCTAGCCAACCTGTTGATGGTGAGCCACCCACCGAGCAAAGCTGGGATGACATCATTGGGACAGGCACCTACACACTGTGATAAACATCTACACAATTATGAATGATCGATGCTTACGTCAGACTACCAATAATATGGTCCCTGAGTCTAATATATGGAGAATCGATGCTACAATTAGCGCCGCGACCACCGGTAGCTGATTACTAGCTCGATGGCTTGAAATTATGGGGCGCTACTGTCGGTGCATGCAAAAATAAATAAATGCATGATACATTATTGTAGCATCCAACGGTATCCGCGTGATGGCACTCAGTCATTATACGGTAAATTATAGTAATTATTAGTAATATTTTCCTCATGGATCTCTTTATCATCAATGGTACCAGCAAGAGTGCATGTGGTATCCTGGCCGCGCTTGGTTTTAAGATCAGACACCATTTGATGATGTGGCGATAATGATTGCGGCTGGTGTTGCCCGCAAGCAGAGGCAAAATTACATGTACGAGACATCCCTGAGAAAACTGCAGATCGAATTGGTGCATCTACAGGTAAGCATTCGATTATCCATCCGCCACTAATGCAATAGGCCCTCGTTGAATCGATCTGTGCCAAGCCCTGTTTGTAATTGTCACTATATACAATGTATTGTCAATATATATATACTGTATATGATTATGTATATGTATCCGGCGTATAAATCTAGGTCAACGTTAATTGATAAATATAGTGTGTCGTTGTCATATGGGATAAGGGATGTGAATTGATTGAGATTGAGGAGATGAAGTGCCTTCGCCTCCATGCATTTTTGGAGATTGAATGAAAAAAAATGATTGCATACACCCGCCTATGAATTGCCCTCAGCAAGCGTGGGAGTGCCTCGTGGTTAGTGCATGATAATGCCACACCATCACCGCATACACTCATGCATATACCATTGGTCTCACATTATTGGCGTTTGCCTTCCTTTATTGTTTCTTATACTCCCTGTCGCGCCGCGCACGGGTACACAACGCTAAAACAGGGGCACCCACTGTAAAGGGCCCTGGAAAACCTCAGGACGGTATCAACCACCGCGGGGGGATTGTGTCAACTCAATATACTGAGCAAGACAGTGTCCCGATTAATTCCACAAATGTGATAAGTGGGCACACCTTAGAGCCTTGGAGTTACACTTTTGAGGAAGTCCGTAAAGTACACCTCCTTGTCCTTACAAACACGTTATAAAATATATCCAATATAAAATACAAATCTGCTCAAAACTTGGGACTTTGAGAGTACGCTTACGGAACGAACTCTTAGACAACAAGAATGAGCTAACCACAACCCCCCAAAGTTTTTGACGTAGAATGTTGTGCGCATCTTGAAAGATCTTGTGTAATCTTAACTATCAATCAGTTAATAATCATTGCTGATCAATTTTCAAAAATATCTAGTCAAAGATGAGTCATCAATAATAAAGTTTAAGTTGTCAAATATATGACTAATTAAAAGTTAATGACAAATGTGACAAAGTGCCCAACTTAGACAGCGAGTTGTCTTAATCAGAAATCAACAATTGTAAAGTATAGGGAACATTATGATATGTCATATCACATTATGTCATATATAAAATTGACCTTGAAAATGAAAATAAAACAAATCTGATGACAATAGTGAAATAAATTATGAAGCAATGAAAAGAGTCGAAATTAATCAATATCGACTAAATAAATTCAAGATTAAAAATGCACCAAAAACAAATAGTTGTAATCAATAATAAAAAATTCCTTTATTGTATATATTGCTATGCTTGTATAAAATGCATCAACCGCAACTGATATAATTTTGCTGAAATCGCAGTATATAGGAGCTTTGGGCTCGCACTTGTACATTTGCCCGCTTATTGTCACTTCTTTCGTAACTGGTTTGTCTTTGGCACTTTGCGTGCGCGCTCACTGTGGCGCAGGCTTCCATCTCAATTTTTAAAACCACTCAAATTTCATAGACACTACTAATATGTCATTCGTTATCGTATCGTGACACACGATATCTTGATGTCATGCAAGGAGTCTGCGTACTCCTCGGTCGCTATCCCTCCAGCCTGTCCATCACCCAGTGCTTTAGGATATCCTGCAACTTCCCCTATGCCCCACCACCTAAAACCCCATTTGAGGGATGATCAGCGGCAAGGTTCTTCTTTATACCCCTCACAATGATGGGACCTACTGTAATATTATGTATGACGGTACCTAAGCACGCATGCCCTCACAAATTTATCACCTTGGTGTATTATTACTCCTGGGCTGCCCACGCGCTGCCCCTTGCCCCCTCCCAGGTTGAGGGGGCATCGTAGAACATCACGAAGAGTCCGGAGGGGAGGGGTGTGAACAACTGAGCGAAAGTGGAGTTGGAATCCACGAGAGAAATGCCAAAATTTCTAGAATTCCCACAACATTGTTGTAAGAGTTCAACCTTCAACGTCCCGCCCCCCCCGTTCCAATCAAGCACCCTTCGAGCTCCTCTGGTGAGGGTGGTATCCGCGCGTGTGGAGCACTCCCACCCCCTACCTGCACGATATTGAGGTTGGAGGGGGAGGGGGGAGGTACCCCTGACTGCATGATATAATCATATCGAGGTTCGGCGGGGGGGTCAAACCTCTCAAGTCAATACTTGAGCGGGGGGGAACAATCCCCCAAGATCCGAAAAGCAAGTCTACGGGGCGAGCATTGGGGGCAAAATGGCAATTTCAACGTTACAATATGTCCTCTGTGCTGATGTTATGTCTTATGCTGACCCCCCTCCTAGGAGAAAATAACAGCGTGGGCAGCCTTGGTACGGCATCTCCAGTATAGACCTCAGTCTAAAAAAACTGCGTGTATATACAAATCATATTTGGATTTGCTGTTGATGACGCATATATAACGCGGGTTTGTGATTTTTGTGAATGTGTGTGATATAGGAGCACATTAAAAAGAACGGATTGAAAGTGGTAGTGGTGTTTGAAGGACGTGATGCAGCAGGAAAGGTACGTGGCACACTTCTGGTGGCTCCCGTTTCTCTTAGACGGGAGTCTTGCGGAGTAGCTAGTGGGTCATTGCTTTGAGGAGAGATACAACTTGCGGAAGTGGCAGACTAGTCTGTTTTCTTTGCGAGGAGAGGCAGGGCGAGGTGAACGTCTTGCTCTGGGTCCTGCCTTGATATCTGCGGGGAGCGTGGAAAGTGTGAGAGGCGTGAACACACCACGATACCGACAACTGCAAAGGGGAGCCAAGGAGTGTGCGAGTTGTTACTATGCGTATCTTTGCTAAAATATTGTGAAATAGGAACTAGGCACTGCCGTGTTGTAACACAATGTTTGGGGAAATGCACTGCATCTTGCATGTGCAAATAATGACGCTTCAGACCGCACTGCAGCTGGTATCCATGTCCGCGCTGCCATGGTGGTTCCTTAGCCACACCACACATCAATGCGTTTCTTGATACCTGCGCATGCAGTCATCAAGAGCTGTATCCACGTCAAAGACGGTGGTAGCTACATACATAGCGGGAGTATCGGAGTGCTCATGCTTGCAAGCGCGCTGATGTCATTCATGCATGAGGCCAGGTTGAGAATCAGCACAAGTGCGCCTGGCGCGTGCATGCTACAAAACGGCGCGCATATCTGTGTGGCGCGCTCATGCTGTAACATATATACCCCTAGCATCGTTACTTTGGCAATTACATACGTCGAAGAGGCATTTATTATATTGTGTTAGCAGACAAAGCTGAATGAAATAATATGAGGGCAGCGCAACTGATTGTGCACAAAACGGACGTTAAGTGTGGAACATGTACAATTTTTTTGAATTAAGTAAATTATCACTTGAATGTTTGCTACCCCTAATTCTTTATCACAACCCCAAACCCGACTAACAAAACAACAATGCCAGGGGTGTATACTTCGTATACTGAACAATGCTGCTTGGTCACAAGCAAATGAAATGCTAATGTTTAAAAATCATCGGTAAGATACTCACATAACCATATAACAAGACGGAGATTTCATGTTCCTAGCCCACGTTGTTCACGTATTATGTCGCTAGTAATTGTATACGTGCTACCAAACACGTTTCCCAACGGCACGGATCATACGACTTACCTATAATCCCCCTCCATGTGCCCACTGCTTCCAATTGTCCACTGCCGTTCGAATAACATCTCCCACTAGTGTTACCACAACTCCCACGTTGTTTTCATCGAACTCTGCCAGCTTCACAAAAGTCCTCAAACAAAACCGCAAAAACCTCCGAATTAAAGCGTGGCCAACATATTTAATTTCTCCGCCTCGACTACGTTCATCACCTCACCGCAAGTCCTCCAAGTTGACGCCAGCCGTCATCACGTCAAGGAAAGCTATAGATCGCCGGCGGTGAAGCGAAAAATAATCAGCAAACAAAATCATAAATATGTAAACGTCACAATGTTTCTACCTGCCGATAACACACACACACCTCAGTAATCCCAGTAGCACGTTGTGATTCCAGAACTGCCTAAGTTGACAACGTCTGTGCTCTTGACACATCATCAATCCGACGCTCCAGTCCTCGCCACCATTCCCCGTCGTCGACCTCCAGTCTCCCGAGCACCCGCGTCGTCGTCGTCCCAACAGCCAAGGCAAGAATTGTGACACGTTAGCCACATCCTCCAGATAGTCGAATGACGTACCGACAAAAATGAACAGTCAAACCCAGCTCGAACCCTAACTACCAAAACCATCCCTAGCAAATCAAGGGCCTGCTCGGCCTCAAAGCGTCTCCATACAGAATACCCAACACACCGAAACCTCAATCGTGCTCGCTACTGCAAGACTGCGCAAAGAATTCCGTTGTCGTGCCTGGCGTGCCTCACTCCCTTCGATATGCCAGTCCCACAAACTGCGGTCTCAACAAAAACATCCATGCATATGCAACCACAGTAACTCGCGAGCTGGTACCTCTTTCGAGCCCCTTCTCCTCAATACTCGATGCCGCGTCGACCACCTCGAAATAGTGGCGCGGAAACACTGGCAAACAGTGCTATTTTAAGAAAATCATCGGTAAGATACGCACTTAACCCTACTGTATAACACGACGGAGATTGCATGTTCCTAGCCCACGGCATTCACGTCTGTCACTATTAATTGTATGCGTGCTACGAAGCAATCTGGACTAAGATTTTGGTGAGCGAGCAGAATTAGTGATGTTTGACAATTGGGTGTGTTGATTTGTATCGCTGATGTGGAGTGTTGATTACATATTGTGGATGACAGGGAGGGATCATTACACGCATTTCCTCTGCCATGTCTCCACGGGTGTGTAAGGTGGTAGCCCTGGGCGTGCCCAGCCAAGAGCAGAAGACTCAATGGTACTTCCAGGTACTGTAGATGTACACCGCACACACCTGACACCCCTAAATTGGGCGTGCGGGTGAGTGAATATTGGAACGAGTTGCTGAATGGCACATCTACAAGTATTCACTGAGACTTACCACCACGCATTGTGAGATTTGTACCAAGCGAACAAAGGCATCAAATAATTAAATCAGGCCGTGATAATCACGACGTTATGTGGATTTTGCTATCTCTTTCTGCTGTATTTTCCTATCATTGTTCACTCTGGCTTACCCCCATGCATCGTGTGATTTGTACCAAGCAACATAGTAGGTATACTTGTCAGGAAGCTGCCTTATTCGCCACAACTGAGAAAATTAGGTGCATATATATGCCACATCGCAGAAATATGTGGAACATCTCCCTTCAGCTGGCGAGATGGTGCTCTTTGATCGAAGCTGGTACAACCGAGCAGGGGTACGTCGACACTTAATACCACCATACATCCACAATATTTTAAACAACCCCGGCACAATATTGAAAAGATGACCCTCAATTTTAGAGCCATATAACCATATCCCGCCTTGTTTCACAATTGTGAGTCATGTTTGAAAGTAGTATTCTAGTATACGATACGTGTACGATACACTTCAAGTTTGTTTGGCCCATTTTTGTGGGTGCCCCTGTTTTGCGCCTCGTGTTCCCGTGTGCGGCGCGACAGCAGGGTGTATATAAAGAAAATTATACTATAAATACAAAATAATGATTATTGCATGCCGAACGGACATTTCCTCATCATGGTTTTCATGTATTGAAACTTTGCATTGGACACACGGTCACATAATATGATGATTGGCACATATCGCACAATGCGTGGTGGTAAGCCAGAGTGAATACTATATAATATGATGATTTTTCACGATGTATATACCACTCAAGTGTCTTCTACTATA
>LGRX02019234.1:0-12784 GCA_001247695.2 Cymbomonas tetramitiformis | reverse complement strand
AGAACTTGCATTTTGCCTTTGGGGGGTTAGCACCACCACCCCCCTAGGAGTTGCTTTTTGCCGTTGGGGGGGTCAGCACCCTCCCCTAGAACTTGCACTCGCGCACACTGCGGGGCGGGCGGGAGTGCCCCACGGTACCACCATAACGCGCGCGGGGCGAGCGGGAGTGCCCCACGATACCACCATAACGCGCGCGGGTCGGGTGGGAGTGCCCCACGATACGTGCCCTGTGATACCACCATCACGCTCGCGGGGGACGGGAGTGCCCTACGATACCCCCATCACGCTCGCGGGGCGGGCAGGAGTGCCCCACGACACCACCATCGCGCGCGCGGGGCGGGCGGGAGTGTCCCACGATACCACCATCACGGGCGCGGACTAGTTACGCAAGGATGGTGGGGGTGGGAGTGCCCCGCGCTATCGCCTCACATATTGTTATGCGCCGCAGGCGCGAATTTTTGAACATTCCCGACTTTTTCGTTGAACACTGGAGTTATTCTGAGGCAAGGGGCTGTGCTCAGACCCCCCCCTAGGACTTGCATTCTACCCTTGGGGGGTGAGCGCCCCCCCCTAGGACTTGGATTTTGGCGCTGGGGGCGGGGTCAGCACCCCCCCTAGGAAGTCACAGAACCTCTGCTGCCCCCGCTATCAATCCTCGGAAGCTCTATGTACTCCACGTGAAATTTCACGGGGTTTCCCTACTCCGGTAGCTTCGAATACACTTGTGACAAACATATACATGTCGTAAAACTTTCAATATATCTCTAGGTGCTGTATACCGACATGTCTGTTCGTTGACTAGGTTGTTGCTATTTCATGTTTTTTCAATAATGCCGTCTCTCACGATCGTTCATGAATAAGTAGACGTTCGGCCTACGTGATCTTCCCTAGCCGAACGTGAACAATCTCGATCTAGCATTTCGGGCATACAGGGTTACTTCCCCAATGTCCCGATGACACAGTCGTTCAGATACAATTCTCTCCATACGGTTCGATACACAGATCTCTCTCGTTTCGTATATACTTCCGGGTACAACGCTCTTCCCCCTTAAGGGGTGGCTATCCCCTGATGCACCCACTTCACAATTGTATCGGCAGTGGAATCAACTATTGCACAGGAATCAGCATGTGCACTTGGCTTGAATTCGTTGACAAGGCTCGTTTCTAGGTCGTTGCCTTTTCGGTTCTTGGGTCGGTGCCCTTTCACCTGAGCAGAGTTCATCTGCGTGGCCACTTCGATGTCGCGGGCCGTTGATTGCGCATCCTACCACTGTCGCGGTCGGGCACTGTCCACCTGTTTTACTCGAGCAGCAAGTTCTCACCAGGGTGGGCCTTTATGTCGATCTCGCCACACTCGCTGAACTTCAGATGATGGAACAGATGGTAGTGCAACGGGCCAGTGTCGCTGTCAAGGCCTAATTGACCGGTCCTGGACCTATCGGACCCCCCAAATCGTGCCTCGGACCTATTGGGGACCTGTCGCGCGTTTCCGATCGGACCTATGAGCAGAATTGGCGATTCTGGCCCTGACCGCGTGGACCTATGCGGGACCTATCCATAATCTGCCACCATTGTACCGGTCCCAGACTGCCGCGTGGACATAATTATGGGGGACTTATCCCATAATACAACTATTCGTGAGCATCCAAGATCAATATGCATCCGTCCGTTTCTCCTATTCGTCGATATGATATATGTGGATTTGCAGACGGTTTCGTTTCGAGGTTTCTTCCCGGGACACTTCACAAAACACACTCGACTTTACTATGCGGCATTCAGCACATCAGATATTTCTCTTGGTTTTATTTGTCTTTTTAGTTATTATACAATCATGTTTATGGGTAATGGTACATTAATTTATGTGTGTATTGATTTTGCACTTTATCTCCCATAGAGTATTATGCGCATTACTTTGAATTTAATAATTTTGACGATAATGCCGAAATCTTCGACCTATGTGAATTCGACCTACCCGATACTGTATAAGACTTGAATCCGGCCATATATGTGTGTTAAATTCAGCTCTCTCTCTCTATGTGTGTGTGTGTTAATTCCAGCCCTATATCGATCTCGATATATGAGATGAATTCAGCCTAGTTCCGATGTTCGGCTGAATTTTTGGTTGGACCGTGTGGACCGCTCGCGGACCTATCGACGTTTCATCACGGACCGTGCGGACCGCTCACGGACCTACGAAATGTTTATTCGTCGGCGTATTTCTTGATCCATGCGACGACCGACTCGCGTTTCAGGGAAATCTTGTGGTTGTCCTCCTCGTACGTTAATCCATGAACAAACGTGCGTCGGCCCTCGAGCACGCGTGTCCGACAGTCGTGAAGATACCCGTAGCTTATACCGTAAGCCATATAGTAGAACTTAAAGCACACCTGTTACAAAAAAAGACACCGTCACTCAAAAATTATTAACACATTATCCAGAAAACGCATAAGGGTTTTGGTAGGTCATGCCAATTCAAGACGCTTGGGAGACACCCCCAACACTGCACGTCTGCAGGCGGGACGGCCGTCGCATGCTCGTCAGCACTCTCCAACCACGCCTTAAATCTGCGCAACCTAGACCCTCAGTGGGAATCGAACCCACGAGTGCGAGGTACATAGCCTAGCGCCGTACCAACTCGACCAATGTCGCGAATATGTACACATCGTAAATTTAGAAATTTATCATACAATATTCCACATTCCTGTGATGAACAATATTACACAATGACGCTAAAGCTCTTGTCAAATTTATAGATCACCGCGAAATGGATTCAAGTTATACTGCAGCGTTCGCTCCACAAACATATCCACGACTGAAAATTCGTTTCGCAGTTTTTATCTCCACAGCACTAAAGGGCTCGTGAAATTTATAAATCGGTGCGGAATGAAATCAAATTTTATACTGCAGCGTTCGTTTCGCACTTTTCATCTCAACGACGACGCTAAAGATCTTCTCAAATTTAAAGATCACCGCGAAATGCTTCGCCTCACAATCATATCCACGATTTTTACACGCGTGACACGAGCGCGACTCCCGCGTCGCGTCGCGAAAAGCGCCATGCATGATGACAGCCATCAAAAAGCGTCGACATACGAATACAAATTTGTACAGCCTACGATTGGGACATTCCAAAGTGGGACATACGAATACGAATTTGTACAGCCTACGATTGGGACATTCGAAAGTGTGACATAAAAAAGCGTTCGTTTTGTAATACCCGGTTTCTACAAAATTAAGTCTTATGAATTATAGATTTATATAGATTTTGGTTGATTTATTTATACACAGAAGTGTGACGCCGTAAGTATGTAATATATAATGACAAAAAACCCCGGTTTTTTTCAAAGAGGGGGACAATCTAAAGATTTTCCCCCAACCTATATAATAAAAATATATTCACTGGTAATATATAAATATGCACCACTCCGGATTTATATATTGATATATCTATTTAAAAAATAAAGTATGAAATATATTTTAAAATTAAGAATAACATTATATAATAAAAAACAATTTTAACGTGAGTCAGTGGCCCATAAAAAATGTAGAAATTTTCAATTTTGTATTGTCTGTATATATTTACAAATAGTCTTCAAATATTGATAGATATAAATCTATACATTTTTTTGTGTCACAATCCACGCTGTGACAGTACCAGTATCACAATCGTTCATTGTTCGCGTCATCTCCACCCGTGCGATTCCAGTTCGGGTTTCGTTTGGTCGGAATGTCCCCGACGCGAGCATCCTCGATCATCCTCGACCGGGTCATCGCCGCGTGGACTGATGACACAATGCAAATATCATATTCAGGTGCGCACATCTACTTGTCATCGATTGGACGCGATGGCCGAGCGGTCTAAGGCGCTGACGTCAGGTGCCAGTCCGAAAGGGCGCAGGTTCAAATCCTGCTAGCGTTAGAAAATTACATCACGAGTGATGATAACAAAATGTAGTATTAATACGGAACGACCATATACATTTTCTTCACAAAATGCTCTTACTTTAATGTGGAGAAGCTCGCTTATTTGTAGCATAGAACCCACCCAGTAGGCCGATCGTTAGTCTGCAATCTTACGCTGCTGCGGCAAGGATTCCTTAAGTTGTATATCAGAAGTGTACACCGATCATGTAACGCTGTATGACTCTGAGGTGAGACAATTGAGATGACATGAGGATCGAAGTGATAACATGAGCAGAGCCAACCACTACTTTCGGCAACATTTGAATTTAGATTAGACACCGTAACAGGTAGAGGGGTCAATAATACAATATTGGCCATCATTCTTCACATGAATTTGACAGCCCATGTTACGTGTTCCCGCGCACACGACAGCGACACGTCTATCCGGGATAAAAGTGGCAGCTTTCTTCTCTTCTTTGAGATTGTCGACTTCGATCGATTTACCGACTGGTGAATCAAACGCGCTCGTATCATCCACACCAGTAGCACCATCAGCATACCGTATCACCACTGGATTGCCGATGCCCCGCAGCGATGCATGTTGTTTTCCAAAATGTAGAAAGCTCGCATATTATTAAGTGGATATCAGTACACTATTGATAGGGAGGTGTCATCGATCTCTCTGTAGCTCAGTTGGTAGAGCGGGGGACTGTAGTCCTGTTTCGAATTGGCATCCCTAGGTCACTGGTTCGATTCCGGTCGGAGAGATGCGCACTCATAGCTTCCGACACCGGGACTTGAACCCGGATCTCTCGGGTGAGAGCCGAGCATCCTAACCAACTAGACTATATCGGAATTTGATGATGTGACACCTCTAATTGGATACCAAATTCGTTTTTTATCGCGTGACTTCATTTCTTATCCAAAATGCCCTTTCAATACGAAACTTCACTGGCCTACTAAGTATAACCAAACCGCCGATTCCGGATCCTAGCACCGGATGTCGTGGATACCTCTTATTGAGACCTTGTTCCATTTAGTCACCCGTGCCCCAAACGATCGGTTCTACTTTTGTACTCGTTCTTGCGGGGCAGCTCTCGTGCAGCCTATCTAGGGGTTACCGCCCGGCGCCCGCGTTTCGGAGTTTAGCACACGATTACCACCGCTGCGGCAATTAGTACTGTGCTCACACGATTGCTTTTAACCCCCAAGGCTCATCCCGCAACAATTTGGGTTTATCAACGACCATTTTCAACGATCGGCCGGGATTGACTAAATGATTCCTTGACGATTGTTGACAAGGATCGCATCACAAACCGATTCGTTAGCATCATAACTATTTCTTGTTGCTATGGGTACGGTAGGTGGGAAGTGCACCGAAGTGGAATTAAAATCATGACAGTGCACACACCATACAGAGAGGAATCCCTTATCACAGAAAGCTGCCATCGTACCCTGCTCAAAGGATCTAAACATTTCTCTCCCTCTCTCAGTGAATTGGTTTGGACTTTCTGTGTGCTGGTTTAGCGTTGGAATTCTTACCATACTTGAGTAGATCTGTAATACACACGCGCAACTATTTCACGCCTGATGTGGGCGAAGCCAAAAACCAACGCCTTCGTTTGCCGGTACTTTCATTCCCTTAAACATCATGCAGTTTACGATGCATATGGTAGAATGACGCGTAGACGGCATTGCTTCTTATTGTATTTTGCACCAACACAGCTCGTATCAACCTTACAGGGCAGCTCGAGGGCAAGCTGGTAACGCCTTCCTGCTTCTAATCTCACCTCCCTGCAAACCTCCAAACCAAGACGACCACACTTCAATACTACGCGGGCCAGGATTTCCACCCAACGCATTCCCACAAATACCTTCACTGAGAAGATCTGAGGTGCAAGTCAGCTCCGAGCACCGCTTGACAAGGCGAGCGTGCAAGGCATTCGGCTGCAACACCGTTCCAGTGCGCACCAACTTTCCAACCAACCAACGAGCAGGGGGAGAGAAGAGAGCACTGGCGGCGCTGCACGGACCCTGCATCCACGTCCAGCACGACACCCTCCATGGACTCCACGCCGGGCATCCACACTGTGAGCTCCAGCTGATCCGATCCCGGCAAGTCCACCTGCTTGAAACCAGCACGCCCCCCTCCGTCAAGTGGGTAACCCTGCTTCCCTTGCGCGCCTTCTACCATCAAGTTGGTTGTGCAGAGCCGCAAGGGAGAGTGAGAGAGAGAGAGAGGACTGCACAGCATTATTACCACCGCGAAGTGACTTACACGCCTCTGGTCAGCTTCTTTTGGCACGGACCTCAATCATTCAAGCGCCCCGCTGAGGTATCTCAACTCCTTCAAACACATTTGAGCAGTCCCATGTACTGTGTCCACATCGAAGAACTGCATGCTGCCAGGGCGGGAGAAGCCGTGCCGATTCAGCTGCTGCCGAGTGACGAGGCCCGGCCAAGCACAGCAAGCCGCCCATGCTACACGCCGACGCTCGGCATTGCAGGGAGAGCAGCGACCAGTGGGGAGCCGCCTGGTGGCCGCACCAGCTTGTGCTCCGGCTGCACGGGGCTTCGAGGCGCTGGGGAAGGCACGTCGCCCGCGGCGGAATGGGCAGCGGGCGCCCCGCTGGCATGTGCATTCATCATGCCTCCGTCTCTGCACGGCGACGTGTTTGGAGCCTCGGAGTCCGCGGAGACGCTCCCTGCCGCATCGCCGTGAGGATCCCTGGTGACCATCGCCGCGCCGTGCTCAGCTCTGCGCTCGCGGGTCGCCGCCAGCTCGCCAAGGTCCTGGCTCAGCTCCTCCACCTCCCGCAGCTGCTGCACTGCCGGCCGGGGTCCCGCTGCCCCCCCGCTCGCGCTTTTGGCAGCGCCCTGTGGAGCGCCACGCCACCAGCCCAGCCATGGCCAGGCGTCAGCGGGCAAGAGAGGTGAAAGGGCGACAAGGCGCACAATCCTTGCGGCCGTGCGCATGAACTTAAGATAGTAGCGGAGGTGACGACCTCGACAGTCCATCCTCGACATACCATCCAGAGTGACACGAATTTGCACTTGTTGGCGTCAACGGTGCACAAGCCGCACGATCGCTCCAAGCCGATACCATCAACGGTGCACAAGCCTCACGATCGCTCCAAGCCTATACCATGCTGGCGCAAGGGCCAGGCCTTGGCTTCCCAACCGAACTTGGACATGCGAGATGGCTGAAGACTGTGCAACACGGGCCCTCCCGTACCGTGGGATTCCAGACCTCGGCCGTTGGATCCTAGGAGAGCCCAGGTAAGTAGCTTGGGCCACCGTGTGGTGTGGTGAATCGCAGCTGGGAGACATGGCCGGGGATCACCGCAAAGAGGCGCTCCTCTCTATCAGTGCTGGGCGATTCTGAGGCCCGGCATGCGCCTATATCTCTGCCGCCTGCAGGAGGGTCTTACCGCAGTGCACAGCTCTGTGACAAACACTTTCTTGGACAAAGACACCGAGACTCTACTGCAGTCGCCCGGCTGCACACTCGACTGTCTGACTGATGGTGCGAGATCTAATCTGGATGGCTGCGATGGACTGTATGCCCCAAACTGTCATGTCACTTGCTTGGACTCTGTTTCTTTTGCAAGTGGCAAGGATGCGCAAGGACGCGCCGACTTCAACGAGTTGACCGCCTTGCGAGGAGAGCATCTCGAGTTCTCCATTGACTGCGAGTGGCACTGCTTGGTGAGGAGGTTCGACACCCCCGTGTGCAGGCTGTGAACGGCGTGGACCGTGTGGTATCACATTCGCAGCCGCCGGCAGACCGACGCCAAGCACATGACTTCACGGGCACACTGCGGCGCAGCCTTCAGACCACACGGGGGCACTTTGCTCTACCAGGAGCGCACCTGTCCGACCGTTTGTGGCAAACCACTGTTCAAGGGCTTCTGCTTCGAGGCCTCCGCAGTCAGCTTGCGATCCGCAGGTGGAAGTGAAGCCGCACAGGGGGCCTCGTTGGTTGCAGCTAATGCGGACCCCATTGGGTCCCCCCCGGGGCCTAAACGCTGCAGCACGCGCTCCGTCAGCTCCCCCAGTTGCACCTGCCCCGACTCCTTCCCCCCCACCCACTCCAGTCACCATTCCATGACCCATTCAACACCCGGGTTGCCGACCTTCCTGCCTCGCCGCGCTGTCTCCTACAGGGAGCCCCACCGGCTGGTGACACTCGCGCAGCGGGTGCTGGTGACGGTCGCGCAGCAGGCGTTGGTGACGCTTGTGCAGCAGGTGTTGGCGCAGCGGGCGGTGGTGACACTCGCGCAGCAGGCGTTGGTGGCACTCGCGCAGCAGGCTGGTGACGCTCGCGCAGCAGTCTGGTGGGAGAGCAAGCGGAGCTGGGAGAGGAAGCAAAGGGGTTGCCAGAATGGCCAGGCAGGCGCAGCAAGCAGGGCACAGCGAGGCTAGTCGTCTTCGCTTCCTGGGAGGGAGGAGACTGTCGTTAACGCTCTCGACTTGAAAGGCCGCTAATGTGTATGCGCTCACCGGGGAGGGCAGCTCCAAGCCTTTATCGCGCAGCTCAAGGTCGTTCTCATACCCCTGCGTGCCCGGTATTCTCAACCACATGCCCTTCACCTCCTTGCCACAGGGGAGTCCCTGACCTTGACCCTCAGCCCTCCATTGTTGCCCCACTCCAAATCGGGTACTCTTTGGCTCAAAATACAGAGCCTAGAGAAAATCTGCCAAAAAAGTATTTTTTATCACCCGCCTTTGAAAAGAGATGTCTCATTCAGTATGTTAGCGAGAACCGTTATCGGAGTCAGTGACAGAGTGAGTACATTGGAGTGGCGGCTATGTGGGTCCTGCTAGATTGCTGATCTGTAAAGAAAAAAAGGCCAAGTGTCTCGGTTAACTGTTCCCTCCACCTCTCTCTTGCATCGCGACGTGTGCGCCTCCGCTGCAAAAACGCAGAATGGATACACTTTGTGAGATATCCTGAATGGACATCAAACCTGAGATAGTTCCTAGAACCTCCGGTCTTCCTGCCCTGTCCACCTTCGGCCCTGTCCGGCATGTGGTGCGCGGTGTGTGCCGATCAGGACATGCGCTTATCACGATAAAACTTTCGATGACCCAGCAACTGTGGGGGCCCCTCAAAGGGCGGAAAAAAGAATTGGGCGAAAGCGCATGGGGGGAGATACGGGGGGGAAGTGTGCAGGCACCTGGATCGCATATATATACGAGTTTGCGGTGTACCAGCCGGTCTCGCGTTCGCCAGGAGCGTGCGCCGTGGTGATGGCGCGGAAGGGATTCCTCTGACCCTCCATAATGTACCTGGTGTGTCACCCCTTAGCTCATCACACAGGCCTCCGTCATGTACCTGGTGTGTCAACCCCTAGCTCATCGCACAGGCCTCCGTCATGTACCTGGTGTGTCGCCCCTTAGCTCAGCACCCAAGCCTCCGTCATGTACCTCGTGTCACATCAGATGCGGGTCCCAGCACCCAAGCCTCCGTCATGTACCTCGTGTCACATCAGATGCGGGTCCCAGCACGCAGGATCCGATGGACCCGGCGGCCGTACCTCGCTTTGAAGCAGTTCTTCCAGATGGCCGTCTCGCCTGCCAGGTCCTGCAACGCGGCAGCACACAATACATCAGTTGGTTTAGCTGAGCTGGCACCACACAATACATCAGTTGGTTCAGCTGAGCTGGCACCACGGCCTGACTCATGCCAATGATCTGCCTCCAATCGCATGAATGCGCACAGGGCAGCAGTTGTAGGCACTCTCGGGCGCTGCCGGTCCCACCTGGTAGTCGTTAGCGCAGGCGAAGGCAGCAGGCAGGCGGCGCTCAGCAATCTGCATATACGCCCCCCCCCCCGGTGGCTATTCAGTGAGAGGAGCAGCCCAGGGCATCGGCACTTCGCTGCCAGCCTGGCACACGAGATGCGCGGTGTACTGCGTCGATGCCGCACCAGCAGGGCATCCACTGTTCAGCGATGCGTAAGCCATGGCGTGTCCCGACACGCCATGGCCCAACCTTAGCAACGGTGCAACATTGCGAAAAATCAGTTTCGAGGCGCCTTCGCAAGAAGAATATCCGCGGTGCCACGATGCACCCTCATCTCCCCGAATCTGGCTGCTCCGCAGAGGGCATTCATCGGCTTGGGCGCTCGCCGTTCGGCCCTCCCCCTGAGAGGCATGCGCACAGGCCGAGGAGCTCAAGCACTGCGGCTCACGAGAGAGGTCCTCACACACCACTCCCCGGCCTCGGCCCACACATCAGCCCTCTGCCTGCGGCCACGCGCCTTTGCCTCTGCTCACAAATGTCAATCCTAGGACCGAAACGTACAGAGAGTGCCGCTTAGCGAGCGAAGGTCCCAGAGGCGGCTCGCC
Organism: Cymbomonas tetramitiformis; assembly: GCA_001247695.2. Classification (NCBI taxonomy): domain Eukaryota; kingdom Viridiplantae; phylum Chlorophyta; class Pyramimonadophyceae; order Pyramimonadales; family Pyramimonadaceae; genus Cymbomonas; species Cymbomonas tetramitiformis. The sequence goes on along the minus strand of LGRX02019234.1, from coordinate 2,528 downwards.
GGTGCGCGCTGAAGCACTGAAGAAGCCCTCCCTCTCGGGCGCTCCGCGCAGCGCAATCCATTCAGGATCCTTCCTGCCCCCCTTCCTGCCCTCCTTCCTGCCCCCCTTCCTGACCCCCTTCCTGACGCTGGCGCACATCCTAGGTTGCTTGGGGTGGGCCGGCAGAAGTGGTGGGAGGGGCTCGCACGTGCAGCAGATCTGGCAACCACTGATATGTGAGGTTGCGGTTGGTGTTGCCGAATCCCGGGTTGAACCCCATCACAACAACAGGCCTCCGCGGATCTTCCTGCGAGGAAGCCAAACCCACAGGTGTCGGCGTGTGAGTGGTGCACGCCCGTCATCGCGTCATCTACTGCTCCGAGCGGTTGTCACCCTGTGCGAAGGCGGAGCCAACGACCCGCCATGTAGCATCTGATGCTCGGCGGATAGCGCGCGCTCAATGTGTGGGCGATCGCGCACGCTGCTTTTGTACACTCGATCTTCAATGCCAAAAAGGCACACTGCATTTGCATAACATTTGTTAGATAAATAGCTTTTGTTTAGTTGGCGCTGTAGCTAAGCTACCAGCCAGACTTTGTGAAAGTCTGATTCTTGTGTTATATATATGTGTTATATTTGTAAAATGTCCATTGCAACAGCGCAGCGATTTGGGGTTGGGGAAGGTGGGAAGTGCAAAAGAACAGAGCTGAGTCTGTGTGCGTTCGGACTCCTACTTGTACACTTCTCCGCTACTCTCGGACGGTTCAAATCGACACCGTCACGGTCAGTGGCACAGGCTCAGGTCAATCGGCGGCAAATTTTGAAACCAATGAAATTCCAAATTAAATAGTTCTGCACAGCGTAGGTTTTCCTTTCTCTTTTTCTTTCCACACAGCGCTGCATGGCGGCATAAACCAGTACACGGTAGTCACGGTGCCGTTATGATTCTTGTAAAATCATCAGCGGCACCACCCAAGGGGGAAATCGATTTGGCGCTGATGACATTTGCGCCAATAGGTCTAGGATGACGGGCGTGGCAGCAGCTTTGGTGGGAGGTGTGTGGCAACAGGTTCTGTACATCGGGAGCGCCAACAGCTTTAGTATAGCCTCGCGAGTGCCAGCCTATGTGCAGGGACCGGGGCGAGAACCCACCCTTTGGCACTCTGCGGAGTCCTCCAAGAAGCCGAGCAGCGTGCCCCTGCCGTGCACGGAACCACCACGCATCAGGTCAAGCGAGGTCAACAGGAATCAATGGCCATGCGAACGTGGAGTAACGGAGATGCGGGCGAGGGGGCATGAAAACAGGTTGCAGTCAATGGGCATGCGGGCGAGGGAGCATGAGAACAGGTTGGAATCGATGGACACACAAACGCTTGGGGTTGTAATGAAGGGTTGCAGTGACGCAGCATCGCTGGCTGCGTGCGCTCGAGGGCGATTCTGGCATGGTGGCATGGCTCGCTTGAAAATAAGGCAAGTACCGGTGTAGAACGGCTGACATGTTGGCACTGAGCGTCATCTCCTTTCCGTGGTTCTCCTTCGAGATCTGACCATTTACAACTTCCTCACGCGTAAACCAGGAGGCGTCCTAGCCCGTCTTGGAACTCATGGCGAGGAATTTTCTATGGAGTCCAATTAAATTCAGATGGTTCTTTTGGAGAAAGGTTTGCTCACGCAGAATACAGTCGAAGAAGGTCCTCTGAGGGTCGCACTCGCTGGGGGCCTCATGCGGGACATCTTGGGAAGGGCACCCTCCAGGAAGACCCGAGAATGCGGCGTTTGAACGGTGACCAATCGGCACGCAGCGCACGCAAGGGAATCGTGAACAGCCAAATGAGATCAGCCCACTACGGCAAAGGCGGGAAAGTTCCGCGCCTCTTTGGGGCGGTAAAAGTACCGCGTGAGTAGGAGCTGTGGGAAGCAAGTTCCACGCACCTCTGGGCCGATGAAACAAAGCTTGAGGGAGAGCTGGGGGAGCAAGTGTCCCGCCTCCTGCCAGTAGTTGCTCTCCATTAATAGGCGCTCCTCGGTACGCGCCGCAGCCCCGACGATCAGCACTAGAATCTGCAATGGCAGCCTCCGTCGCATTACCCCACGCACCCCCTCCATCAGTAGCCATTCAAATGGGTCTCTGAGATGGCGCCGCTCTGAGCACTTGAAGCAGCCCTGAGCAGCTCCCTTGATCCCTCTCTTGAGGCGGACTGCAGGTTCTGCAGCCCCCCACGCTGCGAATACCGCAAAGCTGCGCGGGTCGAAAGGGGAGGGGGGCGCGCGGGAAAGGGAAGAGCCAGCGGAGTGCGCCCACCTGAGAGGTTCCGCGCAGAGTCACCACCAAGCGAAGCTTGTAGAACACGAGGGCGAGCGTCAGAGGAAAGGACATACCTGTGCAAGTGGATTGCTTCCCCGAAACTCGTCACCGTATGCCAAGTCGGGGGACAATGTGCTTATGAAGTCGTAACCGCATGCTGAGTTCGTGGACAATATGCTTGCGAAGTCGTCACCGCATGCCGAGTCGGTGGACAATGTGCTTGTGAAGTGGTTACCGCATGCTG
>LGRX02019233.1:0-18825 GCA_001247695.2 Cymbomonas tetramitiformis | reverse complement strand
TCGAGCCCACACGTGCCACAAGCACGGTTTAGCTCTTTTTTCTGGGCGAATTATTTAAAACAAATAATTCTGCGGCTCGAAGTAGAAAGCTTTTCTGACTTCTGACTTGTCTTTTCCAGGATGAATCCTCCTAACCCTTTGCCGATTGCCCCGGTCCCCATCTGGGGGTCGCCTGCTGTGCGTGCTGCCTTGAACGACTGTAACGCATTTTTTCCGACGGTCCGATCTACTAGATGGTCGCGGGTTACAACCGTGCATGCACAAGAGGGCCTGTCACAGCATTTTGGACCGTTGCGCGCCGCTTTCCGGGAGAGCATTCCGCCGGTTATTTTGCCGGATCTTCTAGCGCTGACGGCAGCAGGCACAGGCTTTTTAGTCGCGGACCCGACGGCTGCTTCCACTTTCTCCATGCCAGCACAGTGGGAAATTGTTCCACCGTTGCCAGCTCCGTGGGGGCCCGTCAAAGCCGCGGCTGAGGCTTCGTGGAAATTAGTAGGCCGGATTTTAAACTCCGTGCAGACTTACTCCGCGACTTTGCCTGTTGCGCCAGTTGTGCAAGCGCCAATTGTGCAAGCCGGACCGGTTGATCCCGTCCTTGCGCTGATGCAACAGCAGTTAGCTCAGCAACAAGCGAATCATGAGGCTGCGATGGCAGTTTTGAGGCAAACGGTTGATGCGCAGCAGCAGCAGCTGATTGCAGCCGCTGCTGCTGCGGCCGTGGTAGCCGCTCCTCCCGTTTCGCCTGAACTGCGAGCACTGATTGTTGCGTTCGAGTCTGCGCCCCTGTTTGTAGAGAAGTGGCCGATGGAGTGCTTAGACGTCTTGACCGCGGTACTTCATGTGCATGCGACGCGTTTGTCGGGGTTTCTTGTCGCGGCCGGTACGGCTCACTTCGGGTTAGACCCGTTAGTGAAGCTTAGGCCGGCCGCCTTTCCACTGATGTGCCATTTGTGCCCGCAGTTGAGTGTTGATGACCCGCAGGCGTTGGAAGGACCTCTTCGCACGCCGCAACTTCTTCGAGCTTTCGTCTTTTCCGTGAAGGCGGAACTGACGAAGTGGCAGGCGTTCGCGGGGATGATTGATCCCGCGCGCCCTACTGTCGAGTTCGCTTTGCTCGGTGCCCCCACAGGTTCACCGTCAGCGAAGGACGGGAATTCTCCCGCCCCGATTGCTGGCGGTGGCGTTGGGGGCACGGGCGTTCCGGCACCGGCTGCTGGCAGCCCACCAGTGGCGCCAGTTACGCCAACGGTGCCGGAAAAGCATCGGTAGTCTGAAGCGGACATCGAGGCGGCGGTTAAGGGCCTGGACGTGTCTCCAGACGCTGCACAGTTCTCAGGTAGGTCACTCTTCACTCGTCTTGCCCCTGTTAGGCCTGTTTCAGGTGTTCATCGGGGTCTTGATTTGAGAGTCCGTCCACGCCAGTCATTCGCCGAAGATGATTCTCCGGCGTGGGAGATTGGCGTGGACGGAAGAGCTCACCTTCGAGTTAACTCGAAGTGTAAGACGCTGGAGGAGTGGGAGACGAGCTTCCTTGACATTGCACTTGCCGCCCCTTCAGTGGAAGGTGGCAAGGTCTTGTTGGCTTTTCGCACTTGGTTTTGCCTTCGGGCAGACCAGTTCGGCTTCAAGGTCATGTTGGAATTTTATGACTTCCTCATGCACCTTGTGAGTGAGGAGAAGTCCAGCATGGAGATGGCTAAGGTCGTTCTCGTGTGGCAGGACTTTCAGCTCCGCAAGATGGCTGCGGGGACTGACCTCTTCACTCCCTCGGGGATTTCTAAGAAGGGTGCTGATGAGCGCCCTTCAAAGGTCCCTAAGGTGGCCAAGGCCCCCCCTGTTGTTCCTCCCTCTGCCAAGAAGTCCAAAAACAAGCATTGTTTTAACTTCAACAAGGCAAAGGGTTGTAGCTTTGCCGAGTGCAAGCACCCGCATGTGTGTGCAACATGTGGAGGGGCTCACTCGGCGGTGGTGTGCACTAAGGCTAAAGCCTGAAGTGGTGAGCTGCTGCCTGTGTGCGACACGGCACAGGTGTTGCAGCAGGGTGAGCGGACTTCGGGGGAATTGCCCCCGCCTTGTGTTGTGTCGGCTTCGCCTGTTTCCTCTGATTTGTCTTCCCCTCCACCAGTTGTAGAGGAGAGCCCTGTTCAGTCAGCCTCGGACTCACCGAAGGGTGACAATGTTCCTTGTTTGTCCCTGACAGCCCATTGGCTTCTGTCAGGGACCCCTTGGAGGGGTGTCTTGTTGACACCCCTCCCCTTGCTTCTTCCCCCCCTGCCCAGGCCCCTGTTTTAGGGTCTAGAGGTGTCTTGGACACTTTTGCAGGTCGGGGGAGAGTGGAGCCCGTCCCGAGGCTTGGTCGGGAGAAGCGGCCCATGGCACACGCTTGGATGTGCCGTAGCCGTCCGGCTAAGGCCTTGAGAGGGGCCTTGGAGTGTCACCCTTCGGCGACACATTGTTTTCAGGAGGCCTGGGACTCCTTCGGAGAACCCAAGCATGATTCCTCGTTTGTTTCCGGACCAGTTGACATTGGGGACAAGCCCGTCCCGGTCACTGCCTCCACCCGTTGGCCAACTTTGCTGGATCAACTGTGGGCAAAGACTTCTGCTGCCTCTTTGGAAGCAGCAGGCACTTCTGTCCAGCGGTGGCAGGAGTTCATGTCTGAGCTCAAGGAGGCCGGGGCCTCGGTCCCGGCCATGACTTCCCAGGCTTGCAGAATGGCAGCTGCCTTTCTGGAAGACTCTGATTGCGTGTACCTTGTTAGGGGTGCAGCATGTGGGGTGGGGTTTCCCTTTTCGCAAGTTCCCGAAGACACCTTCTACTCGGTAGAAAATTATGTGTCTAAGGAACACTGGCCGGCCATGCAAGCAGAAATTCTCAAGGAGAAAGCTGCTGGCAACGTGGTTGAGGTCCGCATGCACTGAAAAGTGCAGGGCATCTCGGCAGTGGGCATTGTGGAAAGGGAGAGGAAAGGTGTGATTAAGTTCAGACCTGTGTGGGACTATTCCAGACCGGAAGATGTGGGAGTTAACTCCCGCATCGGCCTAGTCAAAGAGAAGTTTGCCTCGGTAAAGGATGCTTACTCTTTGCTTAGACCGGGTTTGTGGATGGCTAAGGTGGACCTCACCGCAGCCTACCGGAGTGTCCCAGTGGCAGCCCGGTACTGGATGTCCCACGTGTTTAGTTGGGATGGTGAAGTTCTGGCTGACACGAGGGCCCCCTTCGGGAACTCCTCTATGCCAGGCATCTTCACCAGATTCACTCGGGCAATTGTCCGGTGGATGCAGGCTCAAGGTGCCTCCATTGTAGGGTACCTCGACGATTTTCTCCTGGTAGGCTCATTTCATGAGGTTCAGGAGTTCATGTGGCTTTTGCACGAGTTCGTAACCTTCCTCGGCTTTGAGGTCAACCCGGACAAGTGTGAGGGTCCCTCCCAGGTCCTGGAGTTCCTGGGAGTGGAGCTTTCCACCACCGAGGGGGTTTGCACTGCTCGCATTTCCGAGGATCGGATGCTAGTGGTACAAGCCAAGGTGGAGGAGATCCGCAGATTGGGGGCCCTCGGCGGCCCCCAAGTTCCCCGGGCCAAGCTGGAATCCCTGCTTGGCCTGCTTGCTTTCTGCGGGCAAGTGGTGTACGGCCTTTCGCTGTACACCAGGTTTGCCCATGCATTGTTGTCACAATGCAAGGCGAGGTTCCTCCACCTCAATGACAAGGTGGTCCAGGACCTCAAGGTCATCTGCACAGTCATGAGACTGTACAATGGCCGACGAGTCCGACTGGACCGGCTGGAGGTTAAGTGGGAATGGTTTTCCACTGATGCCTCCACCGGAGTCGGGATGGGAGCAGTGCTTGACAAGCGCTGGTTTGCCGTCACCTGGGCTTGGCTCCGTAGCCAACCTCAGGAGGATTTCTTCCCCTTCAATCCAAATAACCCAAAGTCTAAGGACATCGGGTATTTGGAGTTGTTTACCCTCTACTGGGCCCTGGTCCTTTGGGGTAAACACTTGGAGGGGAAGTCCGTAGTTGTCCACATTGACAACAAATGTGTCATTGGGCAACTACAACGGTGGTGGGGCCCGTCTGAGTACATACCGTTACTCAGACAGTTGTTCCTCGTGTGTGTCCAGCATGACATCCGTCTGCTTCCGACCTACATTGCCTCAAAGGACAATGTCTATGCTGACCTCCTTTCAAGGGGTCAAATTAGTGCATTCCAGAGGCGGTGCAAGGAGGACAGGCATCACTCGGTCTGGATTGAAGACCGGGATGATTGGATGCTCCTGCCCAACCTGTGGAGGGCCCTGGACGTCCAGTTCGGGCCCTTCACGGTTGACTGCTGTGTTTCACAACACGGTGCCAACCCTTCTGCCGGGTCGGCTGGACGAAGGAGGACGACGCCAGAGTTATGGACTTTCGAGGCCATAACTGCTGGGGGAATCTTCCTTTCTCTGGCTTCCTCGAGATCATCCAGAATTTTCTGAGGTGTAAGAGGCAGCAGCAGCGTGGCACCGCCGGGACCTTCTTGGTCCCGGTCTGGGAAGGAGACCCCGGCTACGAGCTGGTTAGGTCCCTCCCCGAGGTGTTCAAGGTAGTGCGCCGTTGGCCCGCGCGGAGTACCTTGTTCACCGCCCCCTCCCCGCAAGGGGGAGGCCGGACTTTCTGGGGGGACACCAGATGGGCCACCATGGTGGTCCGCTGCCCCCCGCACCCTGTCGAGTGGACCGACTCCGTGCTCACCAGGGTGACGTGGTGAGCAGGTGTGGAGCTCGACAGGCTGTTCGCCCAGACCGCCGTCTACCAGTCTGTGTGTTTCGCCTTAAACACACAGGCCTCGTACTCTACCGGGGTAAGGAGCTTCGTCTCTTTCTGCATCTCCGGCAGGTCTCGAGGTTTTCTGGCAATGATGCTCCCGGCAACAGATGATGTACTGGCATGGTGGGTCGTGTTTATGGTTACTGACCGAAAGGTCAAGCCATCCACCGCCAAGAAGTACACCTCGGGCGTGAGGGCCCTCCATCTGCAGCTGGGTTTGGTGTGGGTCCCTGTGAGGGAGAGATGGGCCGTGCATTCAGCCCTGCAGGGCTGTGGTCGGAGGTGGGACACCCCCTCCAAGCAGACCATGCCCATCGGGTTTGAGGAGTTGCTGCAGATGGCGGTAGTGGTAGACCCCAACAGTTTCCTGGAAATTGTGGTGTTTGCTGCCATGCTGACTGCCTTCTTCTTCTTCTTCCGGAAGGACAATGTCTCGGTTGAGAAGGCGGACGCCTGGAACCCTCGTGGTCACCTGGTCCGTGCCGACATGTCCTTCCCGGTTCTGGAGGAGGGGTCCCGCCAGGTGGAGATTAGAGTGCGTCACTCTAAGACCATCCAGGCGGGAGAGCGCTACCACACCGTGCGTGCAGTAGAGGTCCCCGGCTCCCCCATCTGTGTCGTCCGGGCGCTCTGGAGGATTGGGCAACTGCCCAACCTCGGCCCGAACGGGCCTCTGTTTTGCACCGAGGATGCCAAGGGCCGCCTGAAGCCCTTGACACACTCGGTGTTTGTGGCCGTCTTCCGCAAGCTGGCGGCTCGGGCGGGGCTGGACCCGGCTGCCTACACCGGCCACTCCTTCCGCCGTGGCGGGGCCACCGCAGCTTTCAGGTTACAGGTGCAGGACGCCCTGATTCAGGCCCACGGTGACTGGGCCTCCGAGTGCTACAAGCTGTACTGCGACATGGACGCCGCACAGCAGCTGATCCTCCCCTCGGCAATGGCTTCTGGCGCTGCAGCCGCCACCCGCGCCTTCGAGGGGCGAGCCTGATCGGTACGTGCCCTCTCCCTCCGGCCCTCCCGCCCCTCTCTCTCTCTCTTGCCGATGGGTTGGGTGTTGTGGTCTCAGTTGCAGTGCTTCCCTAGCAGCAGGAACCTAGGCGTGCCTCTGGTGTACTCCGGTGTCTGGATAGGCCCTACTGTGGGCTGTACCTAGGCTTGCCTCCGCTGTACTCCGGTGCCTAGTTAGGCCCTATTGTGGGCTGTTGTGCTGCTTAAGGGGGTCCCAAGCAGCAGTGACCCAGACTCCCGGTGTACTCCGGGGTTTGGTTAGGCCCTACTGTGGGCTGATGTGCTGGATTTGGGGACTCGGACTAGGGGCCTCGTGCGGTACCGTTAGGTGCCTGCTCCTAGTTGGGTGAGAGGAAGCTTCTTTGTCCCCCAGGTCTTGGCTGAAGCCTAGTCGGAGCCGAGCTGGAGCCCAGCAGCTGCTTGGCAACTGCACAGAAGCTTCCTTGTGTCACCACTGCTTAGAGCCACAGTTCAGACACTTGGCTAGTTGTGAGATTGAGAGATGAGACAGACTCGAGAGTTGTTGGTACAGAGACACAGAGACATCGGACCCCTGCCTGATATCTGACTAGCAGACCGCTGTGACCAGGAGTACTGGAACACATCTTCGCAGACGGTATATCAATATTTGATTTGTATATAAAATATTGCTAGTCCCATGTGTGTTGTGACTGTGCCTTGGTGTACCTGCTTCCTGGCAAGAATAACGAGTCCGACGGCATTGAAACGGCGCGGCGAGCCTGACGGCATTGAAACGGCGAGACGAGTCCGACGGCATTGAAATGGCGCGGCGAGTCTGCGGTATTGCGGTGGCGCTGCGGCCTGACGGCATTGAAAAATTGAAACGGCGCGAAGTCTGGACGGCATTGAAACGGCGCGGCGCTGGCTACTGAAACGGGCGCGCAGCTGAAGGCATTGACACCGGTGCTATGAAGTTGAAGGCATTGACACGGCGCTGGCGAACCGACGGCATTGGACACGGCGCTGCGTAGTCCGACGGCATTGAAACGGGAAGGCGAGTCTGACGGCATTGAAACGGCGCGGCGTAGCCTGACGGGTATTGAAACGGGCGCGACGAAGCCTGACGGCATTGAAACGCGCGCGGTCCGACAGCATTGAAACGGGCGCTGGCGTATTCTGACGGGCATTGTTGCCGCAGTCCGACGGGCATTGAAACGGCGCGACGAAAGTCCGATGGCATTGAAACGGCGCTGCGTGTCCGACGGCATTGAAACGGCGCTGGCGAAGTCTGACGGCATTGAAATTATGCGCGAGCCCGACGGTATTGAAACAGCGACGTGTCCGACGGCATTGAAACGGGCGCGCAAGTCTGGACGGCATTGAAACGGGCGCTGGCGAAGTCGACGGCATTGAAATTGCGCGACGAGTCTGACGGCATTGAAACGGGCGCTGCCAGTCTGAAGGCATTGCAACGGGCGCCGCGAAGCCTGATGGCATTGCAACGCACGGCGTAGTGTGACGGCATTGAAACGGCGCTGGCGAAGTTCGACGGCATTGAAACGGGCGCTGACGTGTCCCGGCATTGAAACGGCGCGGCGAGTCTGACGGCATAGAAACGGCGCAACGAGTCCGACGGCATTGAGACAGCACGACGAGTCTGACAGCGGTGAGACAGCACCGCCAGTGGCCACCGGGTAAGTGGCAAGGCGGACGATGCATCAACCTCTTTCCGCTTGTGCTTCTTCTTCTCTTTGTGAATCTTTTTGGACTCCTTCTCTTTCTCTTTTTTGCGCTTCTTTGCCTTTATCCCCCCCGGGGAGCGTTCTCGCACCACCACCACACTTCCTGCCCGCAGCTGCCCATCGCCGGGGACTACCACCCCTCCCGCCCAATCCCGTGCACCACCGGCTCTCCCAGCAGCAGCAGCAGCAGCAGCAGCATCCATCTTTGCCGCTGGCACCGGCAGAGGCGCTGCAAGCCCGGAGCTCGCCCTCTGCGTGTCGAAGCACCCCCCGGTCTCAGTCAGCCGCCCGTGGTGCCCCGCATCGCGCTCTGTGCCTGGGCATGCCCCTCCGAGCCCCCTCCGAGCCCCCTCCCAGCCCGCCCGCCGGTGGCGCTGTGCGAGGGAGGAAGCAGGAAGGTAAAGCAAGAGAGAAAAACTCAGCGTCATCAGTTGTTAACTGAGAAGAACTCAGCGTCATCAGTTGTTGAATGAGAAAAACTCAGCGTCATCAGTTGTTGAATGAGAAAACTCAGTCATCAGTTGTTAACTGAGAAAACTCAGCGTCATCAGTTGTTGAATGAGAAAAACTCAGCGTCATCAGTTGTTGAATGAGAAAAACTCAGCGTCATCAGTTGTTCAGCGAGAGGCAAATCAACGTCAGCGATTGCATGAGTTACCATCAGGGAACACTCGGCATATCCCCGCATTCACGGTGTGGCCACCACGTGCTCCGCCTGGCGCTCGATGCGGCCTCGAGCAATTACCTTGCAGAGAGTGGTGATGGCATTGCTGGGAGCCTCTGGCGAGTTGCTGGGAACCTCTGGTGAAATCTGCGCGAGGCAGCTGATCACGCAGTGGCAGGCCGGGCCGCACAGATCCGCACCTTCTCCGCCGTCTCCTGTTCGTCGCCTTCGTCCTCGCTCTCACCCTCGTTCTCGTCCTCATCCTCGTCCTCGTCCTCGAAGATGGCCTTGAATAGGTCGATGGGTCGCTCCAGGAAAGTGGCTGCAGTGGCCGCCTCCTCCTCTGCCGAGGGCGCTGCGGCGCCCCCACGATCCGCGCGCTCCTCCTCTAACATGGACCCTCCCAACAAGTCCAGGAAGTCGCTCGCCAGTGTCTTGGCATCCTCGACCTCTCCACGGTGCGTGGGGGCCGCTTCAGCTGGCCCTGCTTTACCACCTGGCGGCGCCGGCACAGCTATGGGTGCGGCGGATGGCAGAGCTGGAGGCGGAGGCACCTCTTGTAGCCGGGCGGTCTCCGGGGCAGGGGCTGCACTGACCGGGGGGGGTGCAGGGAGGGCCAGAGGGACTATGGCCACCTCGGCCTGCGACACCGCGGAAGCTGCGACCTGCGGCAGGAACTTCGGCTTGGCGGCCTCCTGCATCGCGACGGTGGTCGGCAGTTGGAACATCTCCTGGACACAATCCTAGCGCCACCTGTCAGCACCGCGATGCGCGAGGGTAGTCCATGGCGCTCGCAGCACACGCCCTGAATAGGTGGCTTCGCCGCACATCGGGACGCTGCGTCGGAAGCGGACACGGCTGCGCGTGGCGCTGAGCGTCGGAAGCGCACCGATGCGAACTTGGTTTGCGCAGGGGCCGGCGGCGGGCGGCCTCCATGGGGATCCTGCGCCCTCCCCCCTCCCCCCCCTTTCAGTGCACTGCAGCATGGTCCCCCACCACCCCTTATTGTTGCACTGCAGCATACCCCCCCACCCCCTCCTTGAGTGCACTGCAGCATGCCCCCCATCCCCCTCCCCCCGAGTGCACTGCAGCATGCCCCCATCCCCTCCCTTGAGTGCATTGCAGCATGCCCCCCCATCCCCCTCCCCTTGAGTGCACTGCAGCATGCCCCCCCCCCTCCCCTGAGTGCACTGCAGCATGCCCCCCCCCCCCTTTGAGTGCACTGCAGCATGCCCCCCACCCTCCCCTTGAGTGTACCCTCCCCTTGAGTGCACTGCAGCATGCCCCCCCCATCCCCTCCCCTTGAGTGCACTGCAGCATGCCCCCCATCCCCTCCCCTTGAGTGCACTGTAACCAGTCAATACCAACCCGCACACCCCACCAGCAGCGGAGGGGAGCGGATGTGAGGGCCGCATCAGGAGAGGCGGCGTCAGGGGCATATCCCGTACCCTTTCCTCCCCCCGACCCCTCCGCCTTGTATCCACTTGGGCGCATGGAGAACCGCACCGCGCTGGGCCACGTGTAGCCGCTGGGGCGCGCAGCAAAGGATCGGCAAGGCAACGGTGGCGAGTCTGTGTGGAGGGAGGCGGCGCCACGTACAGCCGCTCAGCAAATACCGCAACGAAGGCCAGCTGGCGCGCATGACTGCCCAGCTCGGCAAGTATCGTGAGATGTCATGCGCGTTGGCCCGGAGCTCAGCTCAGAATGACAGGAGGCTTGGGCGCCACAGAGGCCCGCCTGCAGCGGGGGCTAGGGGCGACGCGCCACCTTGACCCCGAAGCGCTTGCACAGCAAGGGAGTCGGCCACCAGTCCTCGTGCGTGCGCTCGCGTGCCTTCTGGGACGCCTTCTCCGCAGCTGCCTCGGAGCCTTTGCCTGCGCGCCATACCCCCTCCGCAGCGGCTTGGGCATCCCTCAGCCCTCGGCTCTTGTCCGAGCATCCCACGGTTGGTGCTTCGAGGTGCCCCTGAAGGGGTGCCAGAAGGGCGCCGCGGCATGCCGAAGCGCGTGGAGTGAACCCTTCCTGAGTCGAAGGGGGGGCAGTCACACCTGCACGCAGCCCGCCTTGAGGTGGAGCGTCCGTGTGCCCTGCCCAAACCCCCCCAACGCCTCCGGCATGCCGGTGAGCGCGGCATCCACACATCACAGCGCTTGTTCTCGAGTGCTGGCGTACGTACACGGTGGAGCATCCGAGGCGGAGATAAGGCATGCAGCCACGTCCGTCTGGCATGCCTTCATCCGTGCCAGTGTCTCCGAGCGTCTCTGCTTCCTTTCCCGGTGCCGACCCATGCTGCTGGCCAGCATGAATCCACGTCGACCGTCTAAACATCAGCGCGCGGTGCATCTGGACCGTCTAAACATCAGCGCGCGGTGCCTCTGGGACTCTCGGACAGCTGGCGGTGGGGCAGACCACACCGCGTACGGTCTGCTGCCGCACTGAGGGCTGCGGTGGCGGCCTTGGCGAGGCCGTGTCCTCGCCGCCGGCGCCACAGGGAACGCCCGGCTTTTGCAGTCCTGAGTGCTTGCCGCCGAGACGCTGCTCCGCCCGTCCACTGTTCTTTGAGGCGTGGGGAGGAGGGCGCCTAGGCTGCAACAGGCAAGGTGGCTGCCCTCCTCAACGCACGGCAAGGGCGGCGCAGGGCTGCCGGGTTGCAGGGGCGCACCCTCGGTGGAGGACGCGGGAGCGAAGCGGGCTGCAGCCAGCGCAACAAACTGACTTGCCGGGTCAGCCGCCGGGGCCTTGAGCCCCCCTTGCTGAAGACCTGCCGCCCTCTCTGGCGCGGCCTCTGATGCGCCGAAGCCGTACCCATCCGGATGCCCTCCCCCCTCCCGAAACCCTTCAGTTTTGACACCAATCACGGTGCAATGAGGGCGAGCCTGCACCTGAATGATGACTCTGGCCGTGCAATGTGGGAGCAGCCTCTCGTTGGAAAGCCAGCCTATCAGCAGGGAGGTTAGCCAATCAGTGGAGAGGAAGCTAGGCAGGAGGCACTCTCCCAATGGGAAAGGAGCCAATTGGTAAGGAGGCAAACACGTTGACGAGTCTGTCAACTGTGAAGCCGGCGTTTGTCAAGAGATGGCTCAGGTCCACGAGGAGGTAACCAGCCAGGTGGAAGGGAGCCCGGATATGGAAACGGAGACGATCCGACAGGGGGCAGTGCAGAAGGGCCCACACCTGTGCCCGAGCTGGAGCTGAACTTGTTCAGGAAGGCGGCGCGTAGGTGATCGCGATCCTTGTCGGCCATTCCCGGGGGCGCAGCTGGCGCGGTCGGCGCAGGGGGCGGTGGGGGCACCGTCCTCGTCTTTTGAGAGGACACATCTGGTCAGGCAGCGGCAACCCCACTGCGTGTCATCATTGCCACCGCCGGCACCGCACAGATCAGCAGAGACAAAGGCTTCCCTGCGGTCGTCCATGCAGCAGGCAGTGCATGAGCATCGACCTACAGGGGATCGCATTGGACGACGCGGGCGAGTCTATCGCTTGCACGAGGCGACACACCACGGCAACCTCCAATACAGGGTCTCAGGCGGATATGGTCCGTGCGAGGTCCACGTGGCATCCTCACGTTGGGCCGCCTTGTGCAGCCGAACGACAAGTTCCATGCGAGGTCCACATGGCGACCCCACATCCTGCAGGACAGTCCACGCAAGCTCCACGTGGCAATGGGTCTGTTCAGCAAGAGTGGCCCTTGTGGGGTTCAAGCGGCAGCCTCGCAGTAGCACGCGCTCCTGCGTGCGTGGCCTGCACCACACTGCAGGCAGCAGCCCCCCTTGCGGCCGGGAGCCACAGGGCGGCCCCTCGCAAGGGGCATCGAAGCCGGCGGGGGAGAGCGGGCGTCACGCCTGGAAGGGGCTCCTCCTGGAGCAGCTTGCCACGAGCCTCAGCGTCCATGCGGGCTCCAGCACCTGGACCCCCCTCGCGCGGCGGCGGCAGGCTTAGCCGGCATCCGAGGGGGGCTCCGCGCTGCTCGGGAGACTTGAGCCCTGCAGCCGCGGTGCGCATGCTGTGCAGCTTCCAGCGGTAGTAGCTGTGTCCCTCGCCACCAAATAGAAATGCAAACTTCGGATCCTCCTTCTGTCGCTGCACCATGTCTCAAGCCCCCGCCCCACTCCCCCCACCTCAGCCCCCAGGGGCGAGAGAATCACAGTACCCTAATCGCCCCACGCATCGTCCGCTATAGCGATCTCGAGCCACTCCTCAAGAATGTGGTGGATGTGCCCCGCGCCCCGTGATACTCTGCGTGCTCAACCACGTGGTGGGTGCGGCATCGTATCTCTCACCCCCTGCACCATGGTTTAGCACTCAAACCCATCCATACCACTGCATGACTGACCAATCCTCCAACGCGGCATGCTCGAGTGGGAACAAATAGAATTTTGCTATGATGCCATCGTCCGCGTTAATGTAATTGGCAAACCAAGCTATTCATCGTTGATGAAATCGCCAGGCACCAAATCAAACCGTCGAGGTGTTAAGTCCGTCGAGTTGTCAGTGTCATGCGGTCATTCCGCGGGCACTTCCCCAATCTCGGAGGCGCGGGCTGCCCCGATGTTGTCTGGGGAAGGGGACACCGCGCCACCACCTAAAGGGTGCGCCGACGAGTGCACGGTGTTGCCGGAGCGGGGTGCACAGGGCGTGGGGCGCTGACCTGGCGCGCCAACCCTTCGAAGTGAGGACCGTTCTTTGCCACAAACCCCGCCAGCACGTCGATGGTCTTCTGGAGTGCGGCCCTCTCCGGTGGCGGCACCGCAGGTGCCGGCGGAGGCGCGTGCTCCTCAGCTTGCCTCGTGGAGGCGCTGGCTGCAGCGGGCTCGTCACCGGGCAACGGGGCTGCAAAACGATGCATCGCCACAAAGCCGGCTGGAACCTTTGGCGGGCGGAACCTGCCACAAAGCAACCACCGCCTGAGACTACAGTGCGCTTTGAACCCCAAACGCATGGGCAGCGTCAGTAGACGTCTGCGCCCGCCAGCGCGCGTCTCACGAAGGCAGAGAAGAAGACAACCCTCGAAGGCGCTCGATGTAAATATCGCCAACCATCCGTGTCAGGGCAGACAAAAACGAGCTCCGGCGTGGAACTTCGCGCGAAAACCTCTGCTTCTCACACCTCGTGATTGGCGAGTGCGGCACGCAGGCGTGTCACAGTGGCGCCACGAGTGAGGCCGAAGCCACAGGCTATGCACACTGTGCAGGCGTGTCAAGGTGGCGCCACGAGTGATGCTGAAGCCACAGGCTATGCACACTGTGCAGGCGTGTCAAGGTGGCGCCACGAGTGATGCTGAAGCCACAGGCTATGCACACTGTGCAGGCGTGTCACAGTGGCGCCACGAGTGAGGATGAAGCTTCACAATTATCGCTCGCGATAATTTCGGTTATTCAGAACTGAGAAATCGAGCAGGCGCGACTTTTGTCGCCCGGGAGAGGGCCCGATCGGGAATACGACACACCTCGGGTGGCGTCCCGATCGGGGTGTCACGGGGGTGACACCGTCCGCAAGGGAGTATCAGTTGCGGACGCCACAATGGAGAGTCAGTTTCCACACTTCCGAACCCCCAAAGCCCCTGCTTTCTGCTCTGAAGTTTGTAAAATAATTCTGTTTGAGAATTAGTGTGGAAGTAGTTTACATTTACAATTTTAATTTCATGCCTGCTAAAGGGATTCAGCGAGGCAGTGGGATTTCAGAACCGACTTTGGTTGACGCGGCAACTCAAACGGACATTTCGGCAGTACGGGTGGAGTTTTTCTTGAACGCAAGTTTACTTGATCGTCGCTGCTGGACTCATCCGGCTTTTGTTCCGTGTTCGTGCTGTAATACGTGCCAACTTTGGCTGCCCAGGGAGCCGTCAGCAGACTTCATTCCTCCGCGTGTTTTTCCTGGACATTACCTCGGGTGTTCTTGTTTGAAGTTGCCGGACGTCGCAAGAAGATTTCATTGATTCATGCCCATCAGACCACGAGGTACCCGCACGGCGTTTCGGACATTTCCAGTTGCCACGCTTCGAGTCAAGTGTGCAGAGTGCGACATCTACGGTCGCAGAGTTTTGGCGAAGTGGAGAATTCTAATTCCGGAGTGCAGCCGAACTAGAACAGGAAGGGCCATCATCGATCTCTGCGGTCGCTGCGGAGTAACTCACCGGGCAAATTTCTTTACGGCTGTGTGGTGGCCGATTGGTAGACGACAAGCCCTTCTTTTCAGAGTCTGACATTCTTAAAAGATGGTTTCGCGTAACGACCATTTAATTATTTGGACTTCGTCTGTGGTTAAAACGAAACTGCGGAAGTTGCGACAACATTTGAAGGTCTCTCCTCGCATGCGCTTGGACTCGTGGAAGAAGCAGCGACAGCAGATTCTGAATTCGGTGGGCTCTTCTCTTCCGGACTTGCAGCTGCTGCCAGAAGATGTGCGACAGCAGACCGAGGTTTTGATGGAGGCTGACTTGTTTACAGTTGATTCGTCGGGAGCCCTTTCGGTCGGCTTGTGGCCAGCTCTGCCGGGCCTTTGGGCTGAGCGGAAGGGTGCAGAATTTGACAAGTTCGCGCAGGTGGAAACATGGGTTGACGCTCTCCTTCACCTGACGGCACCGGTACTTGGCACCGTGATTTTTGCTACTGGCGGAACGGCATCAGGAGTTGCAAGAGCAGGTGCAAGTGGGGCTGCATCGTCAGGCCCAGCGGGAGCAGCTGGCTCCGGTGGCGGCGTCCTCACGGGGACGGCCGGAGTCACCGGAGCTCTGGGCATCGGGAGTGTCGCGGCAGCAGGTTCCGCTCCCGTGACAGCGGTGTCTGGAGCGTTGGCGGGAGCTGGTGGCCTCGGTGCAAGCGTCCCTTCTGGGACGGCTGGGGCCACAACGGGTCTGGGCACCGGGACTGCCGCAGCGGTGTTTCCTACACCACAGCAGCGGTGGACCCGGACGCCATCGCAGCGGCTATCGCCACTGCTTTGGGAACACGCCTTGACGCATTGGGTAGTCACATTGCGAGCTTAGAGGCGCGGGGAGCAGCACCGGCAGGTGCTTCTTTGTTGAGAGGCGGAGTTGCTGGCGAGGGCGTTGAGGGATTCAGTGGCTACTGTTGAGAGCTGGGATGTGGCTAGGTGCTCGCTGGCATGCGCGGATTTGGTGCATGAGGCCGCGAAGCTCCGCCCCCAGTTGACGCTCCTCAAGGAAATTCATCCTTTTGGAAAGCTCCCCATGAAGGCATTGGAGGCGAACGCCTTTCCAGCGATGGTGTACGCGCTGCCGGAGCTTGCAGCGGAGGAGTGTGAGCTGGACGAGCTCCCCGCCGGGAAGGAGGCAACACAAGAGCATTGGCGGGCTTTTGTGCATTTGCTGCAGGCGCGTGTGGGCGAGTTCCAGCTTTTCGTCAAGTCGAAGGTGCCCTCTTTCCCGTTGACTGATGTGATGGTCGCCTCGTTCTTCAAGAAGAGAAAGCGTGTACACGAGGAGGGGCTTCAACTTCCTCGCGGCCACCACGGGCAGGAGGATGGTGCGGCTGCCACACCAGGTGCTGGAGGACCTGGCCGTGCTGGAGCGGGTGTTGCGCCAGTACAACGGCAGGCGCGTGGTCCTCGAGAGGAGGCTGGTGGACGAGCGCCATTTCGCCACGGACGCCTCGGGCACGCTGGGCTTCGGCGGGGTCTGGGAGAAGCTCTTCTTCCTCCTGAGCTGGGCAGACTTGGCGAGGCTGCCGCAGCGGCCTTGGTTCCCGAGAAGACCCGGGTGCCCGTCCAGCTGGAGCATCAACTACCTGGAGCTCTTCGCGGTCTGGTGGGCGGTGGTGCTTTGGGGGCACCGGATGAGCGAGCGCATGGTGGTGGTGAACATCGACAACAAGTCCGCCATGCACCAGGTGGGGAGCTGGTGGGGCCGGTGGAGTACTTGCCGCTACTGCGGCAGATCTTCTTCACGTGCGCCAAACACGACATCCGCTTGCAGCCCAGGTACATCAACACCAAGGACACCCTGCTGGCAGACCTCCTGTCCAGGCTGGACATGCCGCGCTTCCTGGTGGAGCACCGGGCCTTCTTGCGGGCCACGGTTTGGCGGCAGGACCGGGACGACTGGATGGTCTGACCGCTGCGGTGGGAGGAGCTGGACCAGGAGTTCGGCCCGTTCACGGTGGACTCGTGCGTCGCCGAGTCCAGGGCGCCTACTGCTACCTGAGCTGGAGCAGGGTGGAGGATGCGAGGGTCCTGAAATTCGACGGCCACAACGCGTGGGGCAACCTGCCGTTCAGCATCATCGCGGCCATCATCAGGAACTTCCTGCGCTGCAAGCGGAGGCAGCAATGGGGCACGGCAGCTTGCTTCCTGGTGCCGGTGTGGGCGGGCAATGAAGGCTGGGAGCTCGTGAAGAGCCTCCCTCACGTGTTCAAGGTGGTGCGCGAGTGGGCGCAGGGCACTCACCTGTTCACGGCCCCTGACTTGCGAGGGCACGGCAGGACCGCCTGGGGCCCACCAGGTGGCCGGTGGTTGTCGTGCGGGTGGGGCCAGAGCCCGTGGCCCTCCCTGACTGGGCGTGAGGGTTGGGCAGAGGAGCTGGTGCAGGAGTTGCAGCGCGAGACGGAGCGCTGCAGGGCGAAGGCCCTGGCACCGGAGACGAGGAGGTGCTACGGCACGGGGGTGCGGGCTTTCGTCACCTTCTGCATTGCCTTCGCCTGCATGGGGTGCCTGGACCCCCTCCTGCCAGCCACAGACGCCTCGCTGTGCATGTTCATCACCTTCTCCAGCTGGTTCGTGCAGCCCGACACCATCAAGAACTACCTGGCAGGAGTTCGGCAGCTACACCTACAGCGAGGGCACGAGTGGGTGCCGGTAGCAGCCAGGCACACGGCGACCACCCTCCAGGGGGTGAAGCGGTGCTGGGGAAGGCCTCCGAAGCCGGTCATGCCCCTCACATTGGCTGACTTGGCGAAGATGGCGTTGCTCATTTCCATGCACGACCTCGGTCAAGAGTCCCTGTGGGCGGCCATTCTCGTGGGCTTCTTCGGTTTGTTCCGCAAGGACAACCTCACCACGGGGAAGGCAGGTGCGTGGAACACGCGGGGTGCGTTGGTGAGAGATGACATCTTGTTCCAGGACAACATGTCGGTGGTGTGGGTCAAGGTGCGCCACAGTAAGACGATTTAGTGCGGAGAGCGGCAACACTGGGTGCCGCTGCGGGCGGTGCCGGGGTCGCTCTTGTGCCCAATGAGGGCACTCATGCGCCTCATGGAGCGCACGGCAGGGCGGCCAGGGGACTCGGCCCTCTTCGTCATGGAGAAGACGACGGGCAAGCGGGCCTCGGTGGTGCCCATGACCCACGATGCCCTGGTGGCGGGCATTAAGGCCCTGGCGGAGCGTGTGGGGCTGAACCCGGCCAGCTATGCCGGGCACTCCTTGCGGAGGGGCGGGGCCACGGCGGCCATGCGCCTGGACGTGAACAACCTGTACATCAAGATGCAGGGGGACTGGAAGAGCGACTGCTTCGAGCGCTACTGCGAGCTGGACACCGAGCAGAAGCTCGTCCTTCCCGGAGCCATGGCAGAGGCCGCAGCTACACTGTTGTAGACAGGTGACTCACTCGTGCACTCGGCCCTCCCATGCCCCCGATTGGGTGAGTGTGCCTAGGGCCCTTGAGAGCGCCCCAGGCTCTGTCAGGAGAGCCCTTCCTAGGTGCAGGATTGGGTGGAGGCTGCTGCTGAGGAAGCTTCTGCGCTCCTGGAAGGAAGCTACTATCCGTTGCCGTGAGCCAGAGACGCACAGCCAGAGAGGCTTAGGCACGGAACTAGCCGCGCAGCTTCGAAGCAGCAGCCTGCTCCCTGACAGACTGTGAGACACTCGTCCAGCCAAAGGCTCGGGAGTAATGGAGACAGATGGAGAAGAGCTCGCCAGAGAGGCAGAGCAAGAGAAGCCAGAGAGGCTAGAGAGACTCGCCAGAGAGGCTAGAGCACCGTGGAAAGAAGGCTTGCCAGAGAGGCCGTAGCTTGGGAGGAGAAAGAGGAATAAGACTTGCTAGACTAAATGTAATCTTTAATGAAACTAGCAAGCATCCATTCATGCTAGTGCTTGCAGTATTGTTGCTTGTGTGCACCCTGCTTGCATGTCGGTTTGGGAATAATTCACAATTATCGCTCGCGATAATTTCGGTTATTCAGAACTGAGAAATCGAGCAGGCGCGACTTTTGTCGCCCGGGAGAGGGCCAAATCGGGAATACGACACACCTCGGGTGGCGTCCCGATCGGGGTGTCACGGGGGTGTCAGTGGGAGTATCAGTTGCGGACGCTACAATGGAGAGTCAGTTTCCACACTTCCGAACCCCGAAAGCCCCTGCTTTCGGCTCTGAAGTTTGTAAAACCCTCCCTCCCATCACTTGCTGACTCTGTTGGTTGTGGTTTGGGGGAAGGGTCAGGGTGGAGGCTCATTGTGCAGGCTCGGCCATGGGCTCTTACCATTTGCTTGTGTCTCTCTTCCTCTCAGCTGCCACGAACCCGGCCAATTCATCATCCGCGCCCTGCAGCGTCACGCCTCCCCGCCCCTCGGCTGCGTATGCCGCGGAGTTGTGAAGGGCGCTGCTCAAGTCCTCCGCCACCACGATGCCCCTCGAGACACCCAACAAGGGATCCAAAAGAGGTGCCTCGGCGCAGGGGAGGACTCCGCAAGGG
>LGRX02019230.1:0-11541 GCA_001247695.2 Cymbomonas tetramitiformis | reverse complement strand
CCTCTGATCGAGTTCGGTTGTCACATGAGACAGAGCACACACTAGCTCATTTCGCATCACACTTAGCATACTAGAACTATATATATTATATCTTCTGTATGTTGAGAGAGATTCTGAGTGCGAAACCCTGAGCGTTGCAGTGCTTCCTGTTTGACCTGTCTGTTTACTGACTGGGTCTTCTCGCATGAGATGTCTGCGCCCGATGTGGATTAAAATGAGATGTCGGCCCCCGATGTGGATTAAAATAATGATAATAATAATAAAACATTTACGCTCGCAAAGGGGACAAAGTCCTGAGAGTGCAGTATCCCTGCAAAGCAAGCTAGTGAAAACACCAGGGGCTACTCCCTCTGCTACAGCGCGCCCACAAAAAGGGGCTCAGCCCGCTTGTCAGCGGGGTGACATCTAGAGAAAAAGCAAAGTGCTAAAAAAACTCTAGAAGATGGAGAAGCAGCCATGGCCGGGTGAGTGGAGGGGTGGCTGATTCTGAGTGGTGGGGAAGGAAGTCGAAGAATTCAGGGGGTTTTTGGAGACGTTGAGAAAGGTGGTCGTGTGGTGGGCGTGGACGTGGAGGGTGGGGAGGGGGAGGGGGGGGACGGCCTTAAATGAAGTGTCTCCCCCGATGTGGATTAAAATGAGATGTCGGCCCCCGATGTGGATTAAAATGAAATGTCGACCCCGATGTAAACTTATCCCTTATTAAAAAATCTAATAAAAATAGCATCTGCCTACACCATTTTGGTAAAATTTCCAGCCTAGATTTCTTAATATATCGAAATGTATGAAATGCCCCTTAAGATAGGCAGCCAACACCATATTTCTTATTTCAGGGTGATTCCATAACAAAAAAATTCCAGCCAGCTTTTCTCATCAACTTGGGTACCCCCCCCCTCCCCCCTCCCCCCGAAAGGCTGGCTGGTTCCTTAGCATAGGAGTTCCTTATAGCTGAGTGATTACTGTAGCCTGATATCATATGCCAGGGGGGCAAAAAACCTTTGCATATCGGGGGGGGGGGCTGGGGCTGCGGCATATTCGATTTGTGACAGCCGCAGATTGCAGACTGGAGACTCGAGACTCAGACTGTGAAGATCAAGATCCGATGATGGAGACGGAAGTCACAAGCGAGAAGGGTTTAGGGTAAAGCTTCTGGGAAAATCCCAGGTTTGTGAAAAGGTCGTGAAGCTGAAGGGAAACCTCAGGTCCTGGATGTGACTCGCGGCATACGTGCGGACGAGTTATAGTTGAAAATTAGTTGACATGATGGGTAAACGGCTTGTGCAGAAGCAAATACGCCTCTCGCAGTTAATTCAAGTTATTGGAGGCAGCGCAGTTGGGCTACTTCTGTTGGTTATATGCGGTTCCACGTTTTATGGATACATGCGGACGGATGCGCAAGTACGCGGCGTCCATACTGATAGCATAGCTACTCTTGAGGTACTTCCATCCCTCGAATGATGTCGCGTTATGTCGCCGCCTATGCTGAAGCATTGCAGCAGCATTCCAACGCTTTCGTTGTACACGACGTGTCTTCGGGTCAAAGCCCTTTATCGGGGGGGATGATTGACTTGCAGGCACCTTACAATCTATTTTTCTTCGCTTTTATGTGTGCGTGGTATTAATATTGTTGCTTTCAGACTCTGAAGCCACTCGAACAACCCTCCGACTCGTTATTCGTCGCACCCGATGCTCCGGCCGGTCTTGACTATCGAGCAGTCGCTCAGAACGCGATGCCTGAGGCATATGCGGTGCGTCTTCACAGCTCAATCATCAGTAAGAATGCTTATAAAAAGAGTTGTTATCCTGGGAGTTTCTCGCTGCGTAGGTGAGGTGTCACCCCTGACACCGGCTTGGGACGCTCGAAGCTTGCCCCTTTTTTTAGGGTTTGGCAATCTACCGTTCGCGGTAGCAACAGAATATCCTTGTACGTATGATATGTACGATGAGACCACGGCCTGGGTGATCCGAGGAAGGCCCGCCTGAATTTTGGAACTGCTCGAGTGCGTGCTGAATAAAAAGTGAAGCAGTTGCCTAACCTACAACCTGTTCGCGCCCGGTATACCATGTTTGCCCGCACCTCACACAGCATAGGAACTTGCTTTTACCTTATCACATACGGGCTGCCGGTATAGTACGGTGCGGTATGGCGATGCTCGATAGCACTTCACGACCTGCCCAGTGGCAAGACTGCTGAAAAGCTGGGTGATCGCTGCAGGCCCTTCCTACGGACGAGGATGGATGGGAGAAGAATTACAGCAACCCCTGCTTTGCTGCGACGGATACTTCCGGGAAGGTTTCCAGCGGCATACGCTGCGTGCCCTTCTTTTACGTGCTGGGGAGCTTTCACTCCGGCGCGAAGGACCTTTTTGACCGCATCTCCGCCCATCCGGATGTGTTCCGGCCACCGCGGCAGAATCCATACTTCTTCTCCGAGGTGTGCCCTTCCGGACGTTCGTGGACTCTTCAGCGACCCTCTGAAGGGAAGGGGGCTGCCCGCCACTTCCGCTGCGGCACCTCTCCCTCTGATGTGGCCTCTCCTAGCCAACTGAGTTACACCACCTCGCTGTGTCGCTTCGTGTGAGCTTCGCATTTTCTGCCACCTTGACGTGTCCCCGAGCTGAGCAGTTTCCGCGCCGTCGCCGAGCTTTAAAAGTTTCCCCACCTCACCGTGACCACGGACTGTGATGTTGCGCAGCTAGTACACTTCTTTTGCTCTTGAGAGCGTCGGAATCTGCGAGTTTCTCTGCCAGAGCACCGCCACTGGCCCAGTCCAGCTCTGTTGAGACCGGAACCTGTCATTCCTCTCGTTGTGCTGCAGACACATGCATGGGAGCGCCTGCTCCTGCGAACGTGTGCTCTCGTGCTTTGCTTTCGCGCTTGCTTTCGTGCTGTGCCGCAGGCATACGTGTGGGACCGCCTGCTATGGCGAAGGTGTGATTGTGCAGTGTGCTGCAGGTGCACATGTGGGACCGCCTGCTGCGGCGAAGGTGTGATTGTGCAGTGTGCTGCAGGCATACGTGTGGGACCGCCTGCTATGGCGAAGGTGTGATTGTGCGGTATGCTGCAGGTGCACATGTGGGACCGCCTGCTGCGGCGAAGGTGTGATTGTGCAGTGTGCTGCAGGCATACGTGTGGGACCGCCTGCTATGGCGAAGGTGTGATTGTGCAGTGTGCTGCAGGTGCACATGTGGGACCGCCTGCTGCGGCAAAGGTGTGTTTGTGCAGTGTGCTGCAGGCATACGTGTGGGACCGCCTGCTATGGCGAAGGTGTGATTGTGCGGTATGCTGCAGGTGCACATGTGGGATCGAGTGCTATGGCGAGGATGTGATTTTGGGGGCTGTCCCAGCTCGCGGGGTATGGGAGCTATCCCTCTACCACTGCCTTCCGAGCTCGAGGCGGCACCGCAGCGCGTGATGGGTGAGGTGCGTCGGAACGCACCGCCGCAATCCCGCGGTATCAGTTGGCAGGTCTTGGGGCTTTGGGCAAAGCTCCTGCCACCTCACGGGCTAGCCGGAGGCATCTTGCAGCGCCACTTGGAGATGGGTTCGTCGTCTTGTTTCAATCTAGGACAGGCCCGCCAAAATACCGAGGTCAGCTTCCGACCTACCGTGCCCGTAGGCCTCGCTTGCAGCGCCAATGCCCGAGCTTCAGAAAAGATACCCGAAGACTAGAGAAGGGTATATACCGTTCTCGCTCGAACCCCCCCGGAGTGTAGGAGCAATGATATGAATAGTTTCTACCGTGTGGTGCAGAGAGCTGACATGGCTCGAGCCAAGAGCCCCTCCCAAAGAGAGCTCGACAAGTGTTAGAGCGCACTGCTCAGGTTTCAGCGTGACGATTCACTTTTAGTCACAGCAGAGTTCAGTCGGCCCCTCTTAAATTTCAGATTATTTGAAGTGTATTGGAAGTGCGGGTTGTGGGGTCCCCACAGGCCGCAGGGGGGGTCTTCACGTTTACCTGGTCACTCACTCACAGTCTACTGCACCATGCTTGGGATCAGAATATGACCGACTGCTGGAAAGCAGGGTTTCAGGTATGACAGCACAATCCAACGCTCTGATTTTCCCCAGTGCACTCACCGGACACGCCACTGCTCAATCTCAATCCTGAGTGGCCTTGGCCCTGCACTGATGTTCAAAGGCTTGCCAACCCAGGCCGCTCCCACAACCTGTTGGGCCCCTTATGGCAGGCCCTTACCATGCTCGACAAGCCCTGCCACTCACTGTGCTCCAGCTGGGCTGGACACGCCAGCGCGCTGGAGGCAGCCCCGGCAGGATGGTGCTCGCCCTGCGCTGTGGGCTGGGCATTTCTGCGCCCTCTAAGACCGTTGTGACGCGAGCGCAGCGTCGCGGTTCGTGGCGTGGTGACCTGCAACGATGTTTCGGAGGGGGGCTTGCGAGAGTGTGTCGCAGGGGCCTACAAACTACAAGTGCTTCCCTGGAGGGCGTGCTGCACAGGTGTGCGCCCTCTGCTGTGCCTGCTCGCTGGACCCAGCCGCAGGGGCGTGTCTGCTCGCTGGACCCAGCCGCAGGGGCGTGCCTGCTCGCTGGACCCAGCCGCAGGGGCGTGCCTGCTCGCTGGACCCAGCCGCAGGGGCGTGCCTGCTCGCTGGACCCAGCCGCGGGGGCGTGCCTGCTCACAGGTGCGGATAACAGGGCGCTGGACCCGGCTGCAAAGGTGTGGATAACAGGGCGCTGTCAAGGACATAGGGACGCATATATAGGTGGACCTTCAGGCCGTTGAGGGGGTGGGCTGTCGGGAAGTGTTGGATGCAAGTATGGTCCGAGGGGCCGAGGGTGCTCTGATGGTGGGGGGTATTGAGGGGGATTATCAGGAAGTGTGGGAGGCGAGAATGGGCCGAGGGGCCGAGGGCGCGCTGATGGCGCTGATGGTGAGGGCGTTGCGGGTTTGGGCTGTCAGGACGCGTGGGAGGCGAGCGTGGGCGGGGGGACCGAGGGCGCGCTTACGGTGCCTTGGCTGATGCGCGGCATCCACGGAGCCGGGCGGGTGCGGTTCCTGGCCGTGCTGCGAAACCCGGTGGAGCGCGTGCACAGCGCGTTCTGGTACTGGCCGCAGTACCGCCGCAAGTGCGCCCCCCTGGACCCAGACGTCCGCCCAGCCATCAGCCATCTTTGCACTTCTTTAGCCGTGCCCCCCCTTTATGAGGAGCGCAGTTTCCTAGCTCTGCAGGCTGCGTGCTATGCCAGAATGGTGCACACAAATATAATTGATGACGCCGCCCATGTCATGTGTCATATCCGGTTGCTGTGACACCGAGCCATTCATGACGCCACCCATGGCAGATGTCATATGTGGTTGTTGTGACACAAGCCATTCATGACGCCACCCGTGGCAGATGTCATATGTGGTTGTTGTGACACAAGCCATTCATGACGCCGCCCATGTCAGATGTCCTATGTGGTTGTGATGACACGGAGCCATTCATGACGCAACGCGGTGAACTTCATGTTTGCGCACACGAGGTGCGGGCTGCCTCGAACACCGCGATGCCCCGAACACTGCCGTCTCTCCCTATGCACGGTCCCCTTTAAGAGGCGCAGGCGTTTCCCCCGCGCCTGCTGCTTCCGCCCCTTGCTGGCCTCTCTCAGGAGGGGGTCCCTGCTTGCGCAAAGGCGCCTCCCCTCTCCCGGTGGTCTGATTTGAGTGCAGGAGCCCCCGTTACTCGCGTCATGTCTGACTGCCCAACTAATGGCTGTCACGTATTCTTGATGTGCCTTCTTATGGTGGAGCCCATCACGCTGTGTGCTTTCAATCCTTTGGGGCTCACAGGCCATAGGGGAATAATCAAAGTGACCAATCACAATCCTTTGGGGCTCACAGGCCACAGGGGAATAATCAAAGTGACCAATCACAATCCTTTGGGGCTCACAGGCCATAGGGGAATAATCAAAGTGACCAATCACAACTTTCCTTGGGGTCACAGGCCACCAGGGAATAATCAAAGTGACCAATCACAATCCTTTGGGGCTCACAGGCCACAGGGGAATAATCAAAGTGACCAATCACAATCCTTTGGGGCTCACATGCTACAGGGGAATAATCAAAGTGACCAATCACAATCCTTTGGGGCTCACATGCTACAGGGGAATAATCAAAGTGACCAATCACAATCCTTTGGGGCTCAACAGGCCACAGGGAATAATCAAAGTGACCAATCGCAATCCTTGGGGCTCACAGGCCACAAGGGGAATAACCAAAGGACCAATCACAATCCTTTGGGGCTCACAGGCCACCAGGGAATAATCAAAGTGACCAATCACAATCCTTTGGGGCTCACAGGCCACCAGGGGGAATAATCAAAATGTGACACAGGGGAATTGGGGGCTCACAGGCCACAGGGGAATAATCAAAGTGACCAATCACAACTTTGGGGCTCACAGGCCACCAGGGGAATAATCAAAGTGACCAATCACAATCCTTTGGGGCTCACAGGCGGTGGGGAATAATCAAAGTGACCAATCACAATCCTTTGGGGCTCACAGGCCATAGGGGAATAATCAAAGTGACCAATCACAATCCTTTGGGGCTCACAGGCCGTAGGGGAATAATCAAAGTGGCCAATCACAATCCTTTGGGGCTCACAGGCGGTAGGGAATAATCAAAGTGACCTAATCACAATCCTTTGGGGCTCACAGGCCATAGGGAATAATCAAAGTGACCAATCACAATCCTTTGGGGCTCACAGGCCACAGGGGAATAATCAAAGTGACCAATCACAATCCTTTGGGGCTCACATGCTACAGGGGAATAATCAAAGTGACCAATCACAATCCTTTGGGGCTCACAGGCCACAGGGAATAATCAAAGTGACTCAATCACAATCCTTTGGGGCTCACAGGCCACCAGGGAATAATCAAAGTGACCAATCACAATCCTTTGGGGCTCACAGGCCCCAGGGGAAATCAAAGTGACCAAGGCTCACAGCCACAGGGGAATAATCAAAGTGACCAATCACAACTTTGGGGCTCACAGGCCACAGGGGAATAATCAAAGTGACCAATCACAATCCTTTGGGGCTCACAGGCCACAGGGGAATAATCAAAGTGACCAATCACAATCCTTTGGGCTCACAGGCGGTAGGGGAATAATCAAAGTGACCAATCACAATCCTTTGGGGCTCACAGGCCATAGGGGAATAATCAAAGTGACCAATCACAATCCTTTGGGGCTCACAGGTGTAGGGAATAATCAAAGTGGCCAATCACAATCCTTTGGGGCTCACAGGCGGTAGGGGAATAATCAAAGTGACCAATCACAATCCTTTGGGGCTCACAGGCCATAGGGGAATAATCAAAGTGACCAATCACAATCCTTTGGGGCTCACAGGCCACAAGGGGTATAATCAAAGTGACCAATCACAATCCTTTGGGGCTCACAGGACACAGGGGAATAATCAAAGTGACCAATCACAATCCTTTGGGGCTCACAGGCCGTAGGGGAATAATCAAAGTGGCCAATCACAATCCTTTGGGGCTCACAGGCCACAGGGTAGGAAAAGTGACCTGCAGTCATCTGTCATTCTGCATTATCATTTATCAGTCATCAGTCATTCTGCATCATCATCTAAAGTACAATCAAATGTATTCCACGGGCACGGTAGAGTCTACCGGCCGTGGTCATGAATCGTGTGACTGCAGACACTGTGTCACAGTGTCGACTGTAGTGACTATAGTTTGTACACCTATCGGACAGAAGGTATCTGGCGGGAACAAAAAACAATAAAAGGGAGCAGCTCTGTAAGCTGCCATTATTCTCTCTCTCATTTATAAGTTAACAGTTACAGTGCTGTAAGTTAAATGCTTTGTAGTTGTGTTTATTAGATAAAATATCCTATATATAAAATCAGCTCATACCTAGGTTATGGGCCCACAACGGTGTTGAACCTGCGTGGAGGCTTAGTATATGAGTGGTCAGATTCCGGATATCTATACAGTATATAAACACACTCGGTCTCAACGTTTCCAGTTTTCAGATATGCAGGAAGCAAGTGAGCAGAAGTACAATCCAGAGCAAAGTACAAGTCAAAGTAGGGAGGATCAGTTGTCTCAGCTTTTAGTTAGGCAGATGGAAATGATGGAAGTTATAACACGTCGTCTCGTGGCCGCAGAGCAAAAGCAAGTGGAGACGTCGGCGGAAACGCTGATAACAACAGATAACGCATCAAAGGTGGTACACAGTGTTTTGAAGTCCTTAGGAAGTGTTTCCAAGTACTCAGGAAACGAAAGAAATCAGTACGAAGCCTGGACTAGGTTCAGTACACAGTTGGAATCGGCAGTCGGTTTCTATTCAGAGTTGAAGGAACTAGTAAGTACTGAAAAATCTATCAGCGACGTGGCGAACATGAAAGATCTAGCTGATATGACACCAGCGACTAATCCTTTCGCCGACGAAGTTCCTCGGCCGGAAAGTATAATCACTATACAGGGTTCGGCTACGGTTGCAAGCTCTGTGTTGTCAGCGATATTGATACAGGTAACAACTGGTGACGCGTTTGATTTGGTGCGACGTTGTGGAAACGACGGTGTCAAGGCGTATCGAAAATTGCGTGCACGTGTGGAGCCTCAACTATTTGGACAATTGGCGTCGTATATGACTCGTATGACGAGACTTTGTGTGAACTCCACATCAGACCCGGTGAAACAGCTCAGTGCGTTTGCATATATTCAGTCGTCTTTGAGCCGGTATGGTGGTGAACGTCTGGACGAGAGGACAATCGAGGTGCTTACGTTAGCGTTTGCGGTATTCGCCCTGCCTAGCGACTATGCAACGGTGGTCGCAGCTCTTGGACAAGAGGCAAAACCGACGTTTGAGTTGTTGATGCAACGCTGTGATTATTTCTTTGTAAATGTTCTGCAGCAGAAAAATCCGACGCAATATGCAGCAGCTGCGCAGGATACTGACACTGCGGCGGTGGCGAAAAGCTTACAAGCTGATAGGCAACGGCAAGCGGAGGAGAAAAAGAAGAATGACGCTAAGCTGCTGCAATGCGCCGTTTGCTCCGGCGAGCACACTTCAGAGTCGTGCTGGCTTTTGCACCCTGAGAAAATGGAGGAGTTCATTAAAAGAAACCCTGCAAGGGAGGTGGAGTGCAGGGAGACGTATGCGAAACGAAAAAAACGTCACCTAGAATCACAGAGCGACAAGGCGGAGGAGACGGTCGCGGCAGCGGTATCATCGACGGCTGAAAAAATGACTGACGAGGAAATTTGGGAGGCGGAGGAGCACGACGAGGTACCGGTTGCTTGTCCGGTCGTACAACACTGTGGTGATCAACGTGAAGCGTACGCAGCAGACGCCCTGCAGCAACGAGTGCTACACTACGATTGTATGGCCACGAAGAACGTGTTCAATGATCTTCGTTTTTTTGAGGGGAACACAGTTTGTGCTGAGAAGGCTGTGAACTTCCAGGTCATGGCCGGGAAAATGACGACGTCGAAGGGTGCTGGTGTGGTGCGCGTCAATCTCTGGAATCACGCAACTGGCAAGCTCGACGTGCTCAGTGTGGAGGCGCAGTACGTGCCAGACTCGCCGTTTAATATTCTGTCGGCGGTGTATTTTGAGGACAAGTTTGATCTATACGGGCAGCTACTTCATCGTGAACTGATAAGTGCGAGCGGAAGCTCTCGCTACAACTTGGTACGAGACGGGAGGAAGTTCATCTTACCGGAGTCTTTTGCTGCTGAGGCACGATCACAGTACTCTCGTACTTTCTTCAAAGCTGCGGAAGACGGTTACCGCGAACGGCAAGCTGGTTGCACACTCAGAGACGGTTCGAGACAATGCACGCATGGCCAATCTACTCGCAGAGTTCGTCTCAGTCAAGCTGGTGGACAATCATGCAGAATGAGATTGCTATGTGGCGAAGCTGGGTGAATGACAGTTTTCTGGTGCTTCGTTTATTCCGAAGCACGGAGGAGTAGGAAAAGTGACCTGCAGTCATCTGTCATTCTGCATTATCATTTATCAGTCATCAGTCATTCTGCATCATCATCTAAAGTACAATCAAATGTATTCCACGGGCACGGTAGAGTCTACCGGCCGTGGTCATGAATCGTGTGACTGTGCAGACACTGTGTCACAGTGTCGACTGTAGTGACTATAGTTTGTACACCTATCGGACAGAAGGTATCTGGCGGGAACAAAAAACAATAAAAGGGAGCAGCTCTGTAAGCTGCCATTATTCTCTCTCTCGTTTATAAGTTAACAGTTACAGTGCTGTAAGTTAAATGCTTTGTAGTTGTGTTTATTAGATAAAATATCCTATATATAAGATCAGCTCATACCTACAGGGGAATAATCAAAGTGACCAATCACAATCCTTTGGGGCTCACAGGCCATAGGGGAATAATCAAAGTGACCAATCACAATCCTTTGGGGCTCACAGGCCACAGGGGAATAATCAAAGTGACCAATCACAATCCTTTGGGGCTCACAGGCCAAGGGCCGGGTGCGAGCATCCAACATCGACCGCCAATATCCTCGCGTCTGAGGTCTGAGCACCAAGTGGCGTCCGATCTGTCCGAGCAGAGTGAAGCGTGTGTGAGGGTCGAGCGCTAAGTGGTGTCAGATCTTTCCCCGCAGAGCGAAACTTTGTCTGAGGCCCAAACGCGAGGTGCTGCCAGATCTCTCCCCATTTGAGTCACGACTCGGGTACGAGGTCTTAGCTATACGAGCCGGTCTGGCCGGTGTGCGCCGATGTGCGCCGATGTACTTCAGCTTCTTGTGGCGGCGGGGATGGCTGAGACAGTGCCCCAGGTGACCTAGTAGGTAGGTGCCTATGACGGTTATATCCAGCCACAGGCCGAATTTCAAGTCTTCTGAGTCACATCTCTGTTGCTTCTTGTGGCCCTCCCGCGCTCAAGCTTTCGCTCCGGCTCCTTCTTTAAATAATTTCTGTGTGGTCCGGAGATTGATTGTACACTAGAGTGGAGCAAGCCCTCATCTCCGGCTCTTCCCACGCCTCTTTCCAACACTGTGCCTGCAAAGGCTGGAAACTGCCCTCGTATCTGCCCGTGCCTATACTTGTTTTCATGGTGTTCTGCTGCCTGCGCGTGCAACTGTCCGGAACGTGCCATCCCCTCGGGCGTATCCCGTGCCTGTCCTCCTGGTGTTCGGGGCGCCGTATGTTCATAGGTGTAATCCCGTACTCGGCGCCTGGTATGATTCGATTCTTCAGTTTTTGGAGGATGTGTGTGCACAGGACTGGAGCATGCCCTCCCCTCCGGCTTTTCTCACGGCTCTACCCTTGTCTTCCAAGGTCTGTGTGTACACCGGGCTGCAGTCTGCCCTCCGCTCCGGCTTGTCTCACGGCTCTACCCTTGTCTTCCAAGGTCTGTGTGTACACCAGGCTGCAGTCTGCCCTCCCCTCCCGGCTTTTCTCACGGCTCTACCCTTGTCTTCCAAGGTCTGTGTGTACACCGGGCTGCAGTCTGCCCTCCGCTCCGGCTTGTCTCACGGCTCTACCCTTGTCTTCCAAGGTCTGTGTGTACACCAGGCTGCAGTCTGCCCTCCCCTCCCGGCTG
>LGRX02019229.1:0-29521 GCA_001247695.2 Cymbomonas tetramitiformis | reverse complement strand
GCGCAGGGAGGCTCTCCGTACCCCTGGAGGCGCGGGGAGGCTCTCCGTACCCCTGGAGGCGCGGGGAGGCTCTCCGTACCCCTGGAGGCGCGGGGAGGCTCTCCGTACCCCTGGAGGCGCAGGGAGGCTCTCCGTACCCCTGGAGGCTCGGGGAGGCTCTCCGTACCCCTGGAGGCGCGGGAAGCTCCGTACCCCTGGAGGCGCGGGGAGGCTCTCCGTACCCCTGGAGGCTCTCCGTACCCCTGGAGGCGCAGGGAGGCTCTCCGTACCCCTGGAGGCGCGGGGAGGCTCTCCGTACCCCATGTTCTCCAGGCACCTAGAAAGGCTTGCAGCTTGCATTCGGGCTGCACGCAATGCGAGGTGCTAGGGGAGGTGAAAGCGATACCGGCAGAACCACTTTGCGCAGCAGAACCTGCTCAACGATGATCCCACGCGACTGAAGCTTCTCATTGAGCTCGTCATTAATCTGTTGGCCCCACGAGCTGAGGTCAGCGAAAAGAGAAGAGCCTTCTAAGGCTTTGGATGAGAAACCCCGTGGTTTGCACAGACCCCGCCTACACTGCCTGCAGCCTACCGCCCCCTCTATTTCTTTCGGGGAGTTTCTTTGCACCCCTCCAAACGTTGTCTGTCAGCCCCACCCACATTCGCGCACATCGACTGCGGCCCTGGTGTGCACCGACATTCGCGCACATCGACTGCGGCCCTGGTGTGCACCCTCATTCGCCCACATAGAGTGCCGCGCAGGTGTGCGGCCTCGCAGCCTCATATCCTGTCGATGCGGCCCAGGATACCACGACGACTGCGGAGGGCACTTGGAGGGGCAACGAGCCCCAGCCAGCACTGCGAGCAACTGGCTAACCCACGGGTCGGCAAAGGCTCGTGGCTGGATGGCTTGGCGGTGTAGTTTGGCTTTCACTCTTGACCGCAAGCTCAGCAAGTGATTTTCCTCCACCACCGATTCAACGCAACGCAGCAGTACCAATTTTACGTGATGAAGAGTTCAGGGCTCCTGTGGGTTCTCAAAGAGGACAGGGAGCAGGGCCGTACCCCTTGCGACAGCTCCTCACGGCCCGCCGAGTACAAAGTTTTGGCGGTAAACTTGCTGGTCAAACCACGGATGCTGGATTCGATCTCAGGGTTGACTAGGATCTGCCATCTCGCCCGCTCAAGTGTCACATCACACGCCAAACGTCCAGGGTGTGGACGACACATCAGCCAGCCGTGCGCCAAGCATGTGGAACACAATTAGGCAAGTCGGCCTCTGGGCGTGTGGCCCACACCTCGCCAAGCCGTGTGCCAATTGTGGAAGACACGTCGACAAGCCGTTGGGCGCGGCACTCCCCCAAGGTCAAGACACGATATTGTTGTCTTCCCGACTGGCGCGTAAGTGGTACAACTCATTACAGGAAGTGATTTCCCTTTGTAACGGTCAGCGCAACTCTCGAGTTCTGTCATCCTAAAAGGCGTGTCGGTGTTACGAATGATCGCAGCTCGCGGCTTCTCTTTGCAGCAGACAGCCATAATATCCAAGTTTGTTCACAGCGAGCTCTTCGTCATGGGAGGTCTGCACCCTACCTCGTTGTAGTTGGTGCCTATCTCGTTGTATAACTTCACCACGGCCGTCGGCTCCAGGTGGAAAAGTATGGACACTGACAGCACGTTTCCAAAGAATTCCAAGCCAAACGCATACTCCTCTTACTCCATACAAAGGGGTAACAGAAAGCGTGAGTATACTAAGCCGGGCACCGCACTACAGGGACGTGGATCCTCGCAATGCGAGACCGACCAGTTTGTCCGGGGGAGCGGGCATAGTAAACCATCACTGCCCGCCTGATTTACATTTCCGCAGTGAGTTTACATTTCTGCCCTGCTCTCTGCAATCTACAGGGACGTGTTGAAACCCGTTCTTCTCAGTTCTCAACCCAGGCGAAGGGAGGCGGAACCGCGGATATTCGGAGGAAGAAGGGGTCCTAGGATATCCTGAAGCGAGGGGGAGCCGTGGGGGGGGATAGCAGGTAACCTTGCTTCCGCCAGAATAAGTCCTAGCTTGGCTGGGAAAAATGAGGCATAACATTTCCTGCCCTCTGCACCTCGACTTGAACAAGAGAAGGGACCCTGCACCCTTCTGATCTGGTGAACATAGATAGAAGGCATGGCATACGAAGATGCAACAGATAGAAAGGCATACACGCACCATCCAGCTCGATCATGAGTCCTTCAGATGTGGGAGTGTCCTGGGTAACTTCGACCAGTTGGGTCTTCAGAGAAAACAGGTACGTATTCGAGAAGAGTTGCTTCAGACGGAATCCGGCTGGGATCGTATCTTTTTGCACATATCCTGTCATCTCCACATAATAAACTTAGGTTCACTTTTCGGATGCTCTGTTAAATAAAACGAATATGTCAAGCTGCAACACTCATTTCGTATCTCTCAAGGCTTGCAAGGAGTTGATGACTTCCCAGTGCGAAAGGGAGGGGAAGTTCGCGGAGCGTGGCAAACAAGGCACCATCAGCTCATGGTGATGCATACATATCGTTATCAAGAATAGCAGTGGATTTGAGCTTTACCAAAAAGGTCAACCACCGCAGAGTGCCCAGCGGGAACGACCACAAAAGGCCATCCCCAAAAGACTAGCAGCGTGGCACAAGAAATAAGAAAAAGGAGTGGAGCCCGCGAAACATTTTGCATTCTGTGAACAAGAACAAAAATATCAGTAGGTGTATGGCTCCTTTTACGAAACTGGACGGACAAGTTTTTTGGAAATCTTGAATCACGCCCGCTTTCGAAAGTATGCGGGTCACCCAGATCAGCTTGAAAAAAAACCATTGTTGAGTGTTTGCACGGTTGGTTTCGCGTGAAAATTTGTAAAAAGCAGCGCTACAAAATATCTGTGCAAAAGTGCTGGATCCCACTTGTGAGCGTGTTATGTTCGCACTCACCCGACACTTGACCTGTGCGAGGGGTAGTCGTCGTCAGAGTCGCTGTCTCTGCCAGTGAGCGAGCGAGATAATGTCCTGTCGCTATTCAAAAGCTTGCTCATGATACGCACACAATCCGTAAAGAGCGATTTGATATTGCAGGAGCAATATATGAGAAACAGAGAGATCCAAGAAGGAGGGTGCTGATGCAATAATAATGAGGCAAGTATAACCTCAAGTTGAACTCTATGACGATGACGGTCCACTTTTCTTCAGCCCTTAGGGAGCCTTGCGACCCACGTGCGTGTAAGACCCGAACCCTGAGAGCTGGCCTGCATACTGTAGTGCATTTCGAACCTCCCCCCCCCATTCCCCCCACCAACCACCCCGTCCGTCTGCGACCGTCCCCAAAAACATTATTCCGCCACTCTTCCAGTCGAGTGTGTTGGGACACCTCGCACGCCGCACGAATCGAAGCGGTTCGCTCGCCGTGACGCCCTCTTCCGTCAGCGCAACCATGCTCAGGTCAGCTCACCCCTCCAACCACAATCGTCTACATTGACAATTTTTTGCACTAGAATTAGGGGTGCCCCGGAGGGTTTGGGCGGCAAGGCGCGGTAGTCCCACGTCCCACCTAATATCCTTCGACATCCCCACCTTGCAGCTTGCTAGAATCTGTCTATCGGGTTGTCACAGTATGACAATTCTTGTATATCACACTCGTGACACCGTGTCTCGCTGCACGCAAGCCACTTACAGTACTACTATATTATTCTTGAATGATGAACTTAAGCTTTGTCCAAACCGTTGCACGTGTGCCTGCCGCAACCTTTTCCTTCATAGGGAAACATGTTGGATATACCCCTAGGACTCGGGATATATTCACTCAGTGATCAGTTTTCTCAGAATGTAATAAAGTTGATAAGTTAACCCGATATAACGGGCATAAACAGTTAGGGTTCGGGTTCGGGTGACAGTCATACACACTACTATAGGAAGAGTCACAAAGCAAGCGGTGTGACTGTTCCAGCACACCACCTAGTGTGGTGACTGGCCAGCCGAAGTGAAACCCGTGAACAAACACCATCTACAGCGGTGGAAATTGGGCTCTAAGGGAAGGCCTGTCCTTTCTGGCAGGGCGGTTCCCAGTCAAGAGTTGTAAATCCGAAACCGGTCCGTGATTGGACCCCTCTGCACATACAGCTACGGTCAATCTCACTGTGCAGGAGCGGCATGATTAACTTCCTAGCCACTAGTTGGCGGTGGCACTGCTGTGCCGGCCCGCAGCACAGTCATGGTGCCGTGAATTGAAGATGTCGATGCCGTGATTGAATCATTCGTAGAGCTCCAGAAGAAATCTGAAAGGTCTCGATCTTCGTGCGAGGGATCTTCCCCGTCCTCCTCGTCAGTAGTCGGGCCCGGTGAGTAGTCCGGTGACGGTGGTGCATCCCAATACAACGGTGAAGGGGGCGGGACCGGGAGTGGAGGTACCGGGATGTAAAGCCCGATTGGTGCATTGTGAAGGCCTTGCCGAGCACGGTGCCGGCCGTGCCGGCGTGGTGGAATAGCAACCGGTGCCGCAGAAGTGAATGCAGGCTCGCTGGTGGCTGCCTCGGCAGCACCACCGACCCCCAGGCCGGTGTGGTCCGGTGCACATGCCTCGCCAAGAGTAGCAGCCGAGATTGGCGCCGCGGTGGCGCAAACACAGAAGAGAGCACACACCATCACCGCAATCGCCGAAGAGCGGCCAAACCCCCAAGGCGGTGCACCGCATCCCCGACGAGATGCTAGAGGCTGCGGGACCGCATCCTCACCGTCAATAGGGTCATACCCAGCCGCAGACCCGTCCGCGTCGCCGTCGCAAGAGTCGGTCTCCGACTCGGCGTGCAAGTACCGCATCGCCAAGTCCTTGCCCTCAGCCGTGATCGAGAGTCCCCCCATCCGCGCGATCCGGTCCGCAAAGCAGAGGTCGGGCTCGTGCGCGTGCATGGGGTCCACCGGCATCATGTCACCGGTGTCGGACGCCTCCGACCCGCCTGGGTAAACATGCGTGATTGCCGCCGGCGGTGGCGTCGGCGGTGCGTCCTCGCGGACATGCGTGCAAGCGGCAGCCGAGATCCCGCTCTCGACACCACCGACCGTGAAGCCGCCCATGTGGGTGGCAGGCTGGCAGTAGGGCAGGAATTCCTGTAACGTACCGTCTTCCCGCTCCGGCTCGATCCCGAAGGAACACGCCGAAACGCCGTCGAGCATCTCCGGCTTGCCCCCCACCAGAAGGCAGAGCGCATCGAACCGCTCGCCGTCGTGCTCGTCCATGGCCGTCTGAAACTGCTCCGCCAGCAAGTCGTTCTCGATGTCACCGAGGGAGAAGCTGTGGAAGCTTCCCCCAGCGCCGTGCTTGCCGCCGTTCGGGCAGTCGCGGTGCCAGTGGCGGGCCTCGTCCTTCTTGCACGTCGAATTTTGGCAGAATGGAATGAAGTCGCCGCTGCCTTTGTGGAAAGCAACGCGCTTCCTCACCTGCGACTGCGGCCAGTTTCCCCCCGTCGGGAGGTCACCCGCCGCAAAACGAACACCGGAGCCGCCTCCCCCGTTGCCGATCTTGTTCTTGTCCGCCCGCGGGGTAAAACCCCGCCCGTTGACCTTGTCCGTGAGTACCTTCAGCTGCCGCTTCACGTCGAGGATGATGGCCGTGAGGTCGGACAGCTGCGAGGTGTCGCCGTCAGTGGCCACGGCCGCCGCGGACAGGGCGAACGAGGCAGTGTGCGTACCGGCTGCCACGTGTCGGGCGTAGCACTCGAGGACCCATTGTTGAATGGTAAGAAGGTCCACGGCCGCTCGCTGCTGGTGGGTGAAGAGCCTCGACACCACCGGCGCGTAGAAAGCAGGGTCCAGCGCGGCGAGGAAGAGCTCCTTCACCTCGTCATCGTCGAGGGTGTTGCGCCTCTTGGCGGACCGTAAGGCCGCGTTGAAGTCCGTGATGGACTCGGACGGGTCGGTGTGGGCCTTAAAACGG
Source organism: Cymbomonas tetramitiformis (assembly GCA_001247695.2). Lineage (NCBI taxonomy): Eukaryota > Viridiplantae > Chlorophyta > Pyramimonadophyceae > Pyramimonadales > Pyramimonadaceae > Cymbomonas > Cymbomonas tetramitiformis. Next base: position 23,589 of record LGRX02019229.1, on the reverse strand, counting down.
ACGCCAAGGAGGTCCGATGTCCCCTGGAAGGGTGCACCGGAGTCCAGCAGACGCCTTGCGAGCTCCAGCAGGGCCCGCTTGCCGTCCAGAGGGTGCAAGGTCGCAGATGCCTCGAGCCAGTCACCCGCCGGAGAGGCGGGAGACACGATGAGCTCGAGAGTTGAGAAGAGGAGCTTGTTGGCCTCGGGTCGCACGGCCAACGTGGAGTCCTCCAAGTTGAACATAGGGGCAAACAGCGCGTCCTCGGCCTCGAATGCCTCCTGGAGAGCAGGCACCAGCTTGGAGAGGAGCACCTGAGCGTTCGACTCCGTACCCGTAAATCGGTCATGCTTGTCGGGAAAGCATTTCCGGATGACGTGCTTCGCCACGCTCTCGTCGAAGCGCTCACGCGTGAGCGAGCGAACACCCGCCAAGAAAACGGCTTGGGCGGAGTTCGCAGCTGGCGCACCAGCGGGCGCCGGCGTAGCCGGCGTGACGGAATTACGTGCGGCAGCGGAGTCGAAAATTGTAGCTAGTGAGCGTCGGCGTGACGCCATACTCGAGGTCAATCTAGTCGCAACCATGATGTAGAAGACTGTAGAGACGAAGTGAAGGTAAATGGGGCGAGGTGCGGAAGGAGCGGCGGCCAAAAGTCGTGAGGCGGTCGTCGAGGAAAAGAAGGAAAGCTGCGGCGTAAAAATTTCCCCAAACGTGCATGTGGATCTAACAACGCGGCCAAGGAACTTGGTGTCGGATCCGACCAAAATTCCAACGTCTACCAACGCTAAGAACGGGAAAATCAAGCAGCCACGAGTCCGAGCTCTCCGTAAGTCCAATCAACCAGCCACGTAACTAGGCCATACCGCTCCGCCGCGCCTCTAGTGGAGCCCCTCACTCCATCTCAAGCGTCGGTGTTTAGCCGGACATGGCCAAACCACGCAGTGTCTAAATAAAGAGTGAGTGGGGCCAAACCTGTTGGATATACCCCTAGGACTCGGGATATATTCACTCAGTGATCAGTTTTCTCAGAATGTAATAAAGTTGATAAGTTAACCCGATATAACGGGCATAAACAGTTAGGGTTCGGGTTCGGGTGACAGTCATACACACTACTATAGGAAGAGTCACAAAGCAAGCGGTGTGACTGTTCCAGCAAAACATAAGCTGTACCGCTAGACCAGAAGCCCGAAAAAGGTGAGCCAGGCCGGGAATCGATCCCCGGACCTCTCGCATGCCGGGCGAGCGCTCTACCGTTTGAGCTACTCAGGCTATTGATGGCGATTCTGGTGCGGTACAGAGTACTTAATCCCCACAGTGTCACGTAGGCGGCGAAGAGTGAAACACGAAGGATACAACTTTTCCCCCAATCTGCCGTTGCGGTGCGCTCAAGGGGGCATCGCGCGGCTTTGTGCGGCGCGACTGTTCGGGGGGCGCGGCCAGTGCGGCGCGATTGTATCCTCCATGATTCCGGTTTGCTGCGTACAGTCATTTCTAGTGCATTGGGCACGTCGAGCTACACGCCGCTAAACCACGCCAACTGCACCCGTACATGTTGTCCCACCAATTCCGGGGGGGTGGACCGTCATAGATATATTGTCACGGATCGAAAGATGACAGACGCCCGCAGTCGCGATGTTGGTACGTCGTCGTCGATGTCACACGCATAGTCGATCATCGATCTGTAACAGTCCGATCTGTACGAGTACCACTGAAATGCGCGAGAGGATCATCATCCTCCGCGTAGCTCAGTTGGTTAGAGCGTCGCACTAGAGAAGCGAACGTCACGGGTTCAAATCCCGTCGTGGAGCACTTTCGCCCCATGACGATATGCATGATTTGACCCGGCTCGTACAGTGAAAATCCCCGCACCGATTTCAAACCCTAACATTGGTATCGAAGCGACGGTTCGGAAACCGCCTCAGATGTAACGGCATAAGGCACACGATGTGACCTACGCTAAGATCGCGTATGCTCGGGCACGGTGATGTGACCTGCGCTACGATCGCGTATGCATGGGCACGATGTGACCCGCGCTGATGACGTGGACACATTCCACACAACCCCCGGTACGAGCGGACAAGGTTGGCTGCCACGTCATCACATCTGAGGTCGGACCTCTGAAAAGTAACTCGACACGAATGTCGTGAGGTCGCGACACTTTAAAAAGGGGAGATATGTCACGGATCGAAAGATGACAGACGCCCGCAGTCGCGATGTTGGTACGCATAAGTCATTACCACCATGTGACACACCTCTGAAATTTTTCTCCAGTCACCCATTCTGTCGATTTTCGACCAATGATCTTTGGAGGATTCTTCCGCGATCACTCACCACCTCCCGGATATGTTAACGAGCACAACCCGATTCATGGACGAGAAACGATTGACGGCTGACGTGTGCATGGCATGCATGCCACACCGATGGCAAGCACCATGTAATCATCGAGTTGACCATCTTAGCCGATGCATGCGATGGAGGATAAAAAGGCGAAACTAGAACATCCCCAAATCTAATGCTATTAAAATAGGATGCAGAAGTATACGTGTACAATTATATATTATTATATATGCGACCTTGTCTTGAAAAAATTCACATCTCAGATGTCATGTCATGTCATGTCATACATGGTCATGTGATTTGACGATTGCGATACATCTATTCACTATTGAGAGCAATAGTCACTCTTGACTACTGTATTGCTCAAGAGTGAGCAATAGTCACTCTTGGAGGGTAAACAATTTTATATATTAAATATGCGATGCCATGTTAAATATTCTATAGCTATTTACTTACAATGTACACGTGTTGTGAATCCCTGAGCTGAATGTATGTCATCTGCGACTTTGAAAAATTTCTGAAGAATCCGAATGAGCTCTTCGCTTTCGCTCTATTGAATTCTCGCAGTGTATCTTTATATTATAACCAGCCTGTGATATTCGAACTGTTTGTCCGATTTTACAGTAACATTCATAAAAGGAATGTATTTGCGTCATACAGTTCGTTTCATAAGGTCAAAGCTACACTTTGCAGTTTGCCTTGCGACAAAGCAGACTGTGAGGAGATGTGATTCGATAGAATGCGGACTATCTCCGGGGTGCGCTTCCTGTTGAGGACACGCGTACGTCTTGCAGAGACCTACCCGAATTCTAAGGCAAATATCCTGCTATTTTTGTGTCGTTGACTTGGTAGAGGACTTTCAAACTTTTGAACGCGGCAGGTTTGAACTCAGTACGTGTATAGATAGCGCTTGTCAGCGCTGCTACTTATTCGGAAATAGAGCTCTTCTCGGCTATTTTCACAGTCCGCGTTCTGCTTTATTTGGCAGAGGTTCGCTCAGAGCTCTCTTTCGCACCGTGCTTGTATTCTTGACGCAATATCCCTATCACAGCTTTAACATATATCTTCCATACCGTATCTGAAGCGACGGCTTGGCGCAAACACGGTGTTGTTGCGCGTCAATAGAGTTCGCTTTCTACATATACTACATAGGTGATTTCACCCCACATCTTTTATAGAGGCCTTGTTCACGTACGAAATCAGAGAGAAATGCTGTGCGCGAGTTCTGCGCGAGTGTCAAGCGTGCTTGCGCCTTGTTCGGATAACTTTCCAGAGCGCCCTGGCTTTATAACATTGTCCAAATGTTTTGAAGCGCGTATTCATGTATTGCCCCTTCGCAAATTTGAACCACCACTAGCATGGAAATATAGAAGCAACGCTCGAGTCTTGGGGAGCGAGGTCGCCATGTTTTCCGTCAGAAAGTTATGCTGTTTCCGTGAGTTTGTTTTGATCGCAGGCAATTGGTTATGTAGCTGCTAACCCGTTCGAAAACAGTCGCGCCCTCATCTCATGAGCCCTTATCTTCGAAGTTTATATACACCGCTTTGGAAGTTGAACTTTGAGAAGTTGAAGAGTGTTTTCAATTCTCCCATGCAAGAAGCTCGCCGTTGCTAAGCTTTCAGGTCAGCCTGCCAAACATTTTGCTTGCACTCGATGTGTAATATTGACCATTTATTTTCCTTACAAAACTTAGGAAAAGGCTTTCGATATGTTGATGCACTTTCAAAATTTCCTTTGCCCACTTCAATACACATATTACTGATGTCATTCTCTTTTGAGCTTGGAGGTTGAGTCAATCTCTGCTGTGAAATTCAATTTAGGTCTCACGACAATCTTATAACGTGTTATTTCAGGTTGATGTAAACTTTCTTTGGTATCCACTTTTTGGCGCAATTTGCAATTTGCAATGCAATTTCTCTACTTCCATGATGGGCAGGTCAGCCATGAGGCAATACATGTGCATCCTCCTCCAGTGCAACCTAGCTTTTGGCAACACAGCATTCCGCCAGGCTCTACATCGTGGATTCCCAAAACAAGGGGGAGACGTTCTTCAGTTGGATGCTTTGAGCACCCTCCTTGTTCATGGCGCCAATCATCACAGACTTCACTCGCGACGCCAGGTACACAGATGTTCGAAGTGCAGCGCTTTGCGCTGTTTCCACCGAGATGGCATCGGTTTTCCTGCAACCAGCATGCCGACCGCATACCCGCGCCACTTATGCGTGCTCTAAGACTAACATAAACAGTGTAACTAATGCAAAGTCACAACAGGTACGAGTGGTCAGCGCCGTGCTTGTCCCCCCCCGTGCCAATCAGCACCTCGGAGCAAGGTGACATGCAGCAAATCAGGGGCCCTCGGAGCGAGGTGGCATGCAGCAAATCACGGGCCCTCGGAGCAAGTGAGTCTACTGGGCAACTCACAGTAAGTCTTACCTCGGAGCTGCCGCGCCTGCCACCAAAAACTTCGACGGGCTATGCCGGAATTCTTGGTCCTCGTAGAAGTCTTTCTCGTTAAAGACCAAGTTCACCTCGTCAACAACTACATCTGTCGATGTTACCTGCGCATGAAAATAACACAATACTCCTCATTCATACCAGGATAACTGACGAGTCGAGTGACGAAGTGTGCATCGCGTAAGGGTGACGGACAGGGGCACTCCTGGTACCTAAGTTGAGTGGGTGCAGCCACCTCCATAATTTCTCACCACCGGTGTATGCGCACCGAGTAACACAAACCACGGTATGCCGAGGGCATCCAGACTTGTGTGCTTCAGTCTGATGAGGGCACTCCTGCCACATAATAAAGTGGGTGTGGCCACCTCAAAAAATTCCCACCACTGGGAATTGTGCAACGAGTATCACAGACCACGGTATGCCTAGGGGGAAAAGACTTTTGCCCGGCATTAGTAAACTCACCGTTTTTCTACCAAGTGGATGACACACGTTCGTCTTGGGATCCAAGACAAAATCGTCGCCAACGAAGGCCTCCTCTCCACTCACCAAGTTGATGACCGTGGACTCCACGATGTGCGCAATCCTCTCGCCCTCCTCATTTGCGGTCACAGGAGACCAGTGCGCACCTGAAGAATTCGATTAGAACGCCTCAATAATAGCTGAAAATACAACACTAAGATCAAGGAGCGCAATAGCTACGAACCTCTGTACATGAGGTTCCGCGGTTGTTGCGCTACGCGAGGTCCACTATGTATTGCAGGTACTTGGACAAAAATTGTTCCGACTTGGTCGAGGAGGAGGGGAGAGCGAGGTCTAACTTTTTCTTCGATCTCCGCAGCAACTCGAAGTGACATCAGCAGTGCCCGTTTTGAATTTCCTAGAACATCAGACTGTGATACGGGCCCCGCTTCTGCTCGGCGTTGGCCGGATGGTTGGGTGAGTCGCATCAGCAGCTCACCCATAAGAGAGACATAGCTGATGCTATGTTGCTGCTGACATTTTCGTATCAAGTTTTCTGCTTCCTGCATAAGTTGCTGCCGGGTTTCTGGGGCACTCATCCTGTCACAATATCACAATAGAAAATGGGCACGAGTAGTGCCTTCGAGCAGATATAGCACCAACAAATATCCGTTCAGTAGCAAAAAAACATTGGCAGGTTCGAATGCTGTCATACTTGTACCGATTCGAAAGTCAGCGCATATGTTAACATACAGTAATTCATTTATATGACAAAGGATCCTCTCTGCAGAGTCTCTGAAGGCCTCACGCAGAGAAAAAACTTATGTATAAATATAACATAAATATATTAATGCCACGTGCAACCTCCTACAGAGATTCTCAGAAATTCGCGAAGTTGACGAAAGCGCTTCAGATATCTGGGGCGCTCACAGCAAACGACAAGTCATCACATGTCAGCGACCGTGAACGTGACCGTCTCCGCTCGTTTGGCCGAATCGGATATACAGTCATCAAGGAAATACCCAGAATATGCCCAAGAGGCCAATAAATTATTTCAGCGGTGTGCTCTCTTGTGGAATTTACTTATGGTCGTCGTCGATATCACACGCGTAGTCGATCATCGATCTGTAACAGTCCGATCTGTACGAGTACCACTGAAATGCACAAGAGGATCACCATCCTCCGCGTAGCTCAATTGGTTAGAGCGTCGCACTAGAGAAGCGAACGTCACGGGTTCAAATCCCGTCGTGGAGCACTTTCGCCCCATGACGATATGTATGATTTGACCCGGCTCGTACAGTGAAAATCCCCGCACCGATTTCAAACCCTAACATATATCCTGCCCCTTCGAAATCGACGGAACCCTGAGAGTTGGCCTGCATTTCGAACCTCCTCACCCCATTCCCCCACCAACCACCCCAAAAACATTACAGCATGCGTCCTTGCTAGGCGTGAGTCGAGATGGATGTTGGCTTGATTCACGCCCATTACCCCCCCTCACAATAACCGTCCAACATCATGATCAGTGGACGGATCGCTTGCAAGCGCAAAAAATATGTCGTTCCTAAGACACATGATAATTGATATGCGGAGTTGTGTTGTGTTTGGCAATTGGCATTCGGTAGTATACCAACGCATAACACCCTCAGGATAGTGGCAACAACGAGTGGCTTTCCAGGTTGTGAAGGTATGGGCGCATAACCGTTTCCCCCCCATTGATTTGAGATCAATCAACGCATATCGCTCACGTGGACCCGAACGAAGTCATCACCAAAATATTAGTAATAAAACATTTACGGTGAAATAGAAGACCAAGTCATACGAACGCCGCAATCCTGCTAGGCAGGCAACTCTAAACATAAGGGGTTGCTCTCTAAATCATAGCGCGCCCCACCAGATCATTCGACGCGATTTTATTCCGTTAATATTATGTGCATCGCAGAAATGTAATTGGCCGAATTAACTCACTGGGCCCTCACTGCCTAAGACAGTGGCATGGCACACACGCATATTGATTTTTCGTCAGCCATCGTCGGCCATTTTATATTTTTGGATACTATAGTATGTAAAGCGTATGCGTTTGCTTGAATGCGTTTGCCAACATAATATTTTAGAATTGCATGCGGCAGGCCCTTTCGACGACTAACTAACTGTGTAGACACACGCGACACCACGATCATAGGGGCGTTCTCGTTATGTCCGAGCGCTTTGCCGCTTTCAGCCGACGATGACGGGATAAATGGGACAATCCACATAGAAGTGAAACTTAAAGTACCAGGTCACAATCGCAATATATTGCGATTGCGGCTTCATAATTACACCGTCATTCTGAATTTCCGATCAAAACGTTCCATGGTGGTAGACCCCACGTATCTTTCACGCCATTTCAGCGATTGTTTAGCGTATTCCATGAAAACAAAAACTGTTTTGCAAGTTCCCAGAACCGGTTTCGGAAGCTTCCGGAAGTGTTTTTTGTCGAAAGTAAATCGGATTCGAGTTCTTTATTTAAAATTATGACATCTTCTTGGGCTCATTGAGACCTTTAAAATGATACCTAGTGGGCAAAAAGCTCGAATCCGATTCACTTTCGACAACAATAATACACGTTCGGAACCTTCCGAAACCGGTTTCGGTCACCTTACTTCGATCCTGATTCTGGGTTTCGAAACCGGATTCGAAAGTGGGACCTTCCGAAACCCATCCATATGTGCGGGCACGCCATTTCGCACGGCTCCGCGGTCAACCGATAGTTTTTGGAAGCGGCATCTATCGACCGCCGTTCTTGGCCCCCGACACGAGGAGGTCCTTCGACCCGAATTTCCATATTTGACTGTCACTTTCGTCGCCGGGGCTCGTGGAATATTCTTAAACAACGACCTCAATCCGTCTCGTCGATTAGCCGATGGCACGCCTACTAGATTCCACAGTTTAATTCTCACGGATGCGAGCAGATCGGTCGATGAGGCCAAAATCAAACATGCGTGCCCCGGTGAGGAGATAAGGATAGATCCGCATGTTACGCTATCATCAACGTCTTCGTCGAACACTTGGAATCTACGAGGAAGCACTTCAAATTTGTCGCACCGGTTATTTTATTTGTCGCACCGTGCGACAAACTGTAATTATACCGTGCGACAGAAATGAGCATGGCGCTCATGTCTGTCGCAGGGCGCCATGCTCATTTCTGTCGTGAAAATTCACAGAAAATTTCCGAAAACGAAATTAAGCTAGGGGGGACACAAACGAATAGTACCGCGATTATGACTTGAAAAACAAAATTACTGAACGAGTAGTACCGCGAATATTACATAAAACACAGGTGTATTATACGATCACTTGGGGACATTCATATAGCACGAGGCATACATGAGTAGCAAGCAAGCAAGCATTTCAGATGGATAAAGATACAAAGAGAAAAACCGATTACTCTCTTATAAAATATTAGCATAATTACTTATTACTACTAGGCTGCTAGTTTCTAATACAAGGATTCAACTACCCGAGGGCGATATGAAAATCTAAACTAGGAAACTAGAGCACAGCGCACGTTCCAAAATCTTCAGAACCAAAACGTTTCCTGCAGCACACGAACAGCGAATCAGTCAGGACGTTGGGGATCGAACCCAATACCGACAGCCAACTGCTGTCCGCATTTCACCCTCGGGTGGGCGTCTACGTACAAAATAGACGTTTTGAAAACAGCAGCGGAACAGTGGGTGGGAAATCTAAAATTCTCGGAACATCAATAATCGGCGAAACCTAAACAGAGCTGGAAGTCACAGGATGCCGCCAGCATAAAAAGATGCTCGGCGTAAAAAACAAAACCTGCAAAAAACGAAACGCTGGTTAGTAAAGACGTTGGGAATCGAACCCAACCCGTCGGAGAATCCCGCCGGTCTCCAAGCACCCCTTCAGCTTAGTAGGGCCAGAGGGAAAGATGTCGCCAGGAACGTTGCTGGCGGCTTCAGAAAAGGCACAGCATGAATTATACACTATGGCCGTTGTTGGCGCCTTCAGAAAAGGCACAGCATAAACCTGCAAAAAAACAGAGCGCTGCTCAGGAAGGAAGAATTCCTGTTGGAAATTGAACCCAAACCGTCAGGCGGGATGCAAAGACGCCCGACGGCCTCCAATCATCCATACACACTGAGAAATAAACGTGGTAAAATGGTGGTAAAATGTGGTAAACCGGTGGTAAATTGTGGTAAATTGGTGTTTTACCACCATTACACTAATAGTGGCGATATAAATCCCGTGGGTAATTTCCTATTGGTAACGTGGAAGAATTCTAACACGATTTTACCACATTTACTTATAGCGCGGTAATTATATATTATTGTTTACCATTGCTGTATATAATTTACCATGGTACCCCCCTACGACCGGTAAATTGACCCCCAATGGTAAAATTACCACATATGACCGGTAAATTGACCCCCAATGGTAAAATTACCACATGTGACCGGTAAATTTGCCACGGTATGACCACGGTTGGACACGTGGCAGGCAGGATGCACTGTGATACGGACACGTGTGCAAGATTAGTGCACGTGGCAAGCAGGCATGGTATGTTACATAACTGTTACCAGATATGCTAGGTAGGTAAGTATGTGGCTTTGCAAGTCCCAGCCCCGTCCTGGGCTTTGCAAGTAAGGTCACACTAGAAGCAATAAGGAGAGAGGAAGGAAGGACGCATGCTGCTGGTTTCTAGCTTGCCGTTGCTAAGGTCTTGAGCATCGTGCAGATTTCATTCCTGGCCAAAGGTAGATGACGTGGAGGGGGATTTTAAATCCCGGAGGACGGTGGCAGATACACTTGGTCTCAAGGCGTGACGCCGGCATCAGCAGGGTATGTTTGGCATCCTCGTTCAAGACAAAGACGGCACGGCTGTTCATGCGCGCGTTTTTGATAGTCGGGTATGCCGTCACCATGGCTAGACGGCACACAGCGCAATGTGTGGCCGGGTCCCAGATCAGATAGTAAGCTTCCACGCGGCCGTATTCAAATGCATCGGCTTCAGAGGATGCTAAGGCTACGTTGTAGGAGATTCTGGTTACTGCCCTGGTGTACATCGTGGACGTGAAGTCCTCGTCGCCGTGCCGCATTCGTGGGAAACATAGGACGTCCAAGGCGTCCCGTTCTAGCTCGTATCGCTCACCGTGCATGGCACGCAAGGAAGCCGCCAGGCCCGGCAGCAGCCTTCCTTCCGCATCGGCGCTTAGCGCGGATACAGCCACGCCACCGCGGATGATGTGATGACCGACATCCATGAAGTGACACGCGAGCCCCGGGTCATCGCGGAAACCCGGGCCGTCCTCTTTCACCGAGTGCGCGACATAGTCTGGAAGGAACCGGATCCCGGGGTACAAGTGGGCCATGTCATCTACACGGTCTTTCAGCAAGTAGGCGTTGCCGATGCATGAATCGATGGCCTTCCCCCCCACCGGCTCCGGCACCACCCCCTTCGCCTCCCCCAACAGGCGCTCCACCCATAGCTCGATGTTGGAGCTGACAACGCCTACCTTCTCCTCTTGCTTGCACAAGTGTACCACGGCTAGGCGTAGATTCAGCGTCAGCATGTTCATAGGGCACTCGTTCTCAATAATGACAGCGAACTCCCTCATACGCAGCTCCGCTTGTGCGCGAGCCTCTGCGCGGTCTTCGATTGTGCCGGCGCACACCTGCCGGATGAAATATATCACAGCCTCCCTCAGCTTCCACCAAGCCCTGTCCAACTCTCGGTTGAGACTCCACAGGACGTCCATGAATACCAGCGGGCTGAATATCAAAATGAAGTTGAGCCAGTCCTCCATAGTGTAGTTCCCTGCAAACAAACCAAGCGTTTCGGGCGACATCAGCATGCATGCACCGTTCATTCAATCAATGGTCAACCCATACAACGGGCGGGCCTATGCACACAATTCACGTAGATCTCGCATGCATGGGAAGAACAGCTTTCCTGCAATCATGCCTGCCAGCACACCTACCTGCATATTGCACCACGTCCTGGTACTCACGGTGCATGTCGTGCGGGGCACACAGCCCTTTGCCGTTCTTCTGTAGCTGCTGTAGCTGCGCGGCGTTGAAGTAGCACGTGTCATCGCAGTTGGGCACCTTGTGGCGGAACATCTTCACAGTACTCTTCACGACACCGAAGGTCATACAGTGCATGAAAGGCAGCACGTATGCCGACATGGCGGTGAAATATTCCAGGCCTCCAGGGGACCCTTGCCGTAGCGCCCGGTCCGCATGGGATCAGCGCCCTCCTGGGTTAGCTTGACTAGTTCCTCGTGATCCTCCTGGGTTAATAGCACCGACGGGTCCCAGGCATGAACCGTCTCCCGTCCGGTAAATAGCTTTGTGCGATAGGCTTGGCATAGCCTAGGCAATACATCCCACCAGTTGGTCCGGGGGTGCCCTCCCACAGGCTCAGGTAATCGTTGCGTCTGGCAGCCACCGGAGCGAACCTTCCCACATCGTTCCGCGCAACGGTGTCACAGTAGCACAGCACCAGAAACACACTGAACTTATCATGCCACTTGCCAAAGTAACCATCGTATACTCGGAACGGCGTGCCTTTGTCGTCAGCGTGCCCGTCGCGTAACTCCTTGAGCTCCTTCACGAGGCGCTCTTGGATCACGTCATTGTTCTTCCAGTGCTGCCTAGGGCCCGGAACCACAATTACGAGCCCGGTAAATTCCATCCTAACCCGATCCTGCGAACACCCGCATGGATGCACCGTCACTCCTCCCTTCCTCAATCACCGGGAAGCCTTCACAGCCAGACACGCTAGCAGGTGTACAACCTACGGCACGCAAGGCGGGACGCAGTGCACCTTGCATACGCCTACACTGCAGAAGCAGACCAGCAGCAGGGGACCACCTGCATGCGTTACACTGGTTAGCCTTATTCTAGTAACAAGGCACATCGCAACGGTTCGAGTTGCAGATTGTGGCGGCGTGTACCCGAGGGTGCAGGTCCGCGCTCCGCATCGCTCCGAACCTCGTGGACCATCCCCTGCACCGTGCGCGCCACATTCCCACCATTACGCCCGGTGGTGTGTCCCCACCCTCACGTGCAACGCATCGTTTGCACCATAGCGCTGTTCAGGTCAGCCATTTCATTCAACATACATCAAGGGGAGGGGGGGGGCTTGGTTGTAGTAGGAGTGCTGGGTGTCGGCTGGACTCACTGTTTGTCGTGCTTCTTCGCCCGTGCGTCATCCTCACCGTATTCCACAGCCATTCCAGCCCGAACCATTCCAGGTTTCATGGGATCCGTGCTTTCTGTTTCCTGCAGCAGCCGGCCCCCAACCGTGCTGTGCTCGTTGATCCGCGCCACGTGCGGGCTGGTCATGACGCATGCGTTTGTAGGCGCTCTCGCCTGCGTATCAGCACGCATCTTTGCAAACTTCGCATTGCGCATCCAGCGTCTGACTAGCCGTTTCACCGGGAAGTAGAAATAGTACTCCTGCGGGCGGTACACCTCACCCCGCGCCGTACGTGTCACACTGTATCTCTCCTCCTCGCACCACCCGACCGGCACTCCCGCCGCATCCCACGCGATGGGAACCCCGCATTTCTCCTGCGCTGGTTTCTTGGTCTCTGCTGGAAACGTTCTGTGATACTTCGGACACACATGCACTGCGTAGTCCCACACGGTCTCGGCACCAATCAGGCGTAGCATGTGCCAGAGCGACCCCGGTAAATTGGTGTTTGCTCCACCCAGCAGCATCTTCAAGATTTTCATGAACGTGTTGAAGTGCGCGTCTGTCCACTGCTGCCGCCGTTTCATGTCCAGCAAATACCACACAGCTTCCTGCAGCGTCACTCCGTGGGGGCTCGCCTGCCCATGCGTTAGAAGCGGATCCATCTTTTTGGGACTGAGTTCGGCCGACTCTGGCGCGTCCAATGTCTCCACTTTCGCTGGCTCCGGCGCGTCTACCGTCACCGCTTTCCCTGCCTCCGGAGGGTCCACCGTCACCTGTTTCGCCGGCACCGGCGCGTACACCGTCACCTCTGCGTGATGAGCCAGCAGCAAGGCGGCCGCCTCTTCCACCTCGATTTCCATGCCCGCCTTTGCAGCTAGTTCCTGCGAGTGGCCGTCCCATCCTGGCTTAATTTCTGTGCATATTCTGCATGCGCGGCATGCCCCTGCGCATGTTGCATAACGTACATGCTACAATACGCACTACATGATGTATCAGAAAGACGCACAGGCGTTTCCACGTCCTGTCCGAGCAGGGCAGTGAGACCAGTGTTGCGCCAGTGTGCAAGGTGCGGCAGGGCGTACATCGTAAAGAAAGTCCGGGATGGAGAGGAGGTCCGCCTCCGCATCACCACCTTCGTCCGTCTCCTCCACGATGTCTTCTTCCGGGATGTCCGGCAAAACCAACACCTCCTCCCAGTATGCATTTTCGGCTGGGGTGGGGGCATCTGACGACCCCCCTTCCTCGCAATGACTCAATCCCATATATCCCACGGCCTGTGCGTCCGCCAGGTCGTGGTTCGTATCATTCCCATCTGCGCCGGCTCCTCCCCCCAGGGTATACCGCATTCTCTTGTTGGGTATCCTCGCCTGCTGAGAATCATCATCCGCTGTTTCCACAAACACTGGGGCCGCCTCCATCTGGTGGCCAGCGGAGATGGCAATGACCCGGTGCCTTTGATCAAACTGAACTCCCAGAGATTGCATGCGGCCTATGAGCACGTCAATCCTTCCCTTGTAATCCTTTCCGGCGCGCCCTACCTGATCAGGTATGCCCAGCGTGCACAAGTCGTCGGGGGTGAAGATGGAGCGAATGCTTGGGCGCTTGATGTCACGGTAAGCGCGTTGCGCCAACTCCAGTAGGCGGGCGTCGGTCACGTGCCGGTTATCACACGCGGTTGGGAGCTGCGCCGTTTGGCACGTGACGGCTTCCCCCCGGCTCGCCGTTTCCCCCGCGCGCCGTCCACCGGGCTCGCCCCCCCACCTGCTAGCTCTCTGGGGCCCACATGCGGCGGTGCGTAGGTTATCCGCATCCTCTTGTCGATCATGCACCCGAGAGTTGTCAATCTGTCAGCCAGCTGACGGATCTTTGCGCTCTTCTGCGCCATCGTGCTGCACTCCTCTGTGACCTTGCTTGGGATCCATCCGATGTCCACAGCAAACCGTGACACTGTGGGTGACTTGCCCCCAATTTCCAGGCTTTGCAGTTTGCACAGGATGACGACGTCATCCAGTTCATCCATCACCGCGCATTGTACCTGCCGCAAACTACCCCTTCCGGCGTGTCACCGACCTGCACGCAGCACATCCGTTGAGGGGGAGTGGGGGGGGGACACCGACAGCACCTGCATCATGAAGGCAGACACCTCGTTAGATGCATCGTTGCTCCTCGCGTGAGCGCCCGATCGATACGCGGCGGTCGCTCGGTGCATGGCGTGTGCAGCGTGACGCGTGCTTAGTGACCGCGTGTTTCCGTCGGAGAACACAAACTGATTTATTCCAAAGATACAATACAGTTCAAAATTGTCTGTTCTAGCCACATACGGTCTTTCACTTCGCATAGCCTACAATCTGCATTAATCGGAAGCTGGTGTTCGTGGTTGACATCCTAAGCTTTCATGCCAGAGGCTTGCACGCTTGCGCGTTTCCCCTGCGGTACAAGTCGTATGCGCCTGCTTTCAAGCTTCTGGTTCGGGAACACTGGTCAGCCAGCAGCTTGGGGTATCGCCAGTGTTGCAATCCAAGCTACGCGTCACCAGATACACCTGCGTGCACACGGCGCAAGATTCGACATTCATCCTCATGTTGCTCATTGCAGGCATCGGCATGTCACAACCCATGCATGCGAGCTGCCTGCGGGAGGCGTGCCCCACTCACCGGCTGGTCGTGGCTCCGCATTTCCGTCCACTTGTAAACCCGGCGGGACCGTGTCGCGCATGCTGAGCAACTTCGGCAGGTTGGACATGCACATTTCTTCCCGGTCGATGTCCTCCAAAGCAGTCCCTTCTCGCAGATGTGCACATCCGGGACCCGGCACTCGCCGAATTTCGGGATGATCGCCGAGTTGAATGCGTGCGCGTCGAACTCCGCATGAAAAATGGCGAAGTCGAGGAGCACCGCGGGCAACTTGACCTGCAGGTTGGCGCCATTGTCACTGGCCACCGCCGTGCAGTAGTAATCGTGCACCTCAGACCACTCCTCCACCGTTATGCGATGGACAGTCTTGCCGATTGCTCCACTCCACGTCCCGGAGGCATGCTCCACTGAGTACTCCTCGCCGTACGTGGTCGTCTCCCAGAGCTGTGTCTTCATACGGCCCGACAGTATTTTGACAGCGGACTGCGTGAGCTTCTCCGCTTTGTCAGCAGCCACCAACCACTCTACACCGCCACTGACGGCGCGATGAAACGCGCCCTTCCGCGAAATTGGCAGGAGCTCGGCCATTGTTGCTCCTGACACAGTAACCTGCCGAGCATCAGCCGGGCAGGCCTGCTTCTTGCGCTTGTTGCTGCCGGCAGCCGACGGTCCCTCGTTACGGTTGGATTTCCGGGGTTCAGCTGCAGTGCTCTTTGGCGTGGCGACTGGCAGGAGAGCTCGCAGCTCCGGGTTGCTGTTCACACGCCGCCTGAGTTCATTTGTTAGTGGCGTGTTGAGCGCGTCCAAGGACTGCTTGCTAAGCGCTGCGTAACCCGCAAATGTCGCTGGTTGCTGAAGGGTAAACAAGCTCCCTTTCATCGTCAGACTCACTTTTTTGCCTGTTCCCTGCAGCGCGGTGATGTGGTCCTTCAGGCGCTCGTCCGAGACGGTTTGCAGCAAGGCCAACGCTGCCGCCGGTGTTGTGTCACCAACGGGGAACAGGGCGCCCTTAGCATCCATCACACCCTTCATCAAGGCCATATTCCTGGCTATGTTCCTGGCTCGTCGTTTTTCCATGGATGGCGGCGACGTTACAATGGTCCTCGGACTCCTCCTGACCTCCTGAGCCTGCTGGGGAGCCACCACCTCCTCATCCTCCTCGGACTGCTCGTCCAGGGAGGACCTTAACGCCGCCTCTGTCATGATAGTGGGTAATGGGCTCACTGCCTCCTCCGGTGTGGGCAATGCCCCCGGGGCCGGTGCTGTGGCCTGATTTATCTTGAAGTGTGTTGGCTGCTCCGGCGCCTGGGCTGGGCGCGACTCCTGGGTGCGGGGCTGGGTGGTATGTGCGCCCTGGGGTCGACGTCCTTGCGCAGGGGGGACCGGAACCATCGTCAAGAACGGGCGCAGGAGGTTCAGCGCGTCACATACTTCGCCGACCCATATCGCGTGGCTCTCGGGAAGTTGCGACTGTGTCATGTGGTTGGTATCATCGCTGAATATACGTGTTGCGGGGTCGAACGTCACCCACGGGCACTCAGACAAGTACTTCACCCAGACTCCGATGTCCGCAATAAAATTGTCCTGCACGTCCGCCGCTACCTGCGGTGGCTGAATCGTACCCGCAGTGCGAACTCCACCCGGGGGTGCATGCGCCGCCACCCCGCCGCCAGCAGGATCCGCCGCTACCAGCGGTGCCTGAATCGGACCCGCAGTGCGAACTCCACCCGGGGGTGCATGCGCCGCCACCCCGCCGCCAGCAGGATCCGCCGCTACCTGCGGTGCCTGCATCGTACCTGCAGTGCGAACTCCACCCGGGGGTGCATGCGCCGCCACCCCGCCGCCAGCAGGATCCGCCGCTACCTGCGGTGCCTGAATCGTACCCGCAGTGCGAACTCCACCCGGGGGTGCATGCGCCGCCACCCCGCCGCCAGAAGGATCCGCCGCTACCTGCGGTGGCTGAATCGTACCCGCAGTGCGAACTCCACCCGGGGGTGCATGCGCCGCCACCCCGCCGCCAGCAGGATCCGCCGCTACCTGCGGTGCATGCGTCGCCACCCTGCCGCAAGCAGTAGCTGCCACTGTATGCGGCTGCTGATTCGCAACCGCAGGGTGAAATGCACCCGGGGGACCCCCTGCTACGGCATCAACAGCCTGCTGCCACGGCCCAGGGAATCTCGCACGGAGGACGTTGGATTCCTCGGGCGTGGTCACCCTGAGTCCCGTACACTGCGGATTGCCGGCGATGAACCTGTCGAACTGCAGCATGGCCGTGATGTTCGCCGTTACCTTTGGCGCACAAGCGGTGCATAGTTCTGCCTCGCCGAGGACATCCTGCCGGCAGGTCGCAGGGGACACACACTGCGTTTGAAATTTCTTGTTGTTGTTGCGCATCTTCTGCTTGATCCACTGGACGCATTTGCCCTTGGCCACCGTGTGCTCCTGGCTCAGAGGAGGCAGCAGCTGGAAAGCCGCGCACTTGTTAAACACGTTCTCAAGGAGAATGTCGAAGTTCCCCTGAAGCCACCCTTCCCCGCCGGGTGAAGCGTGCATGCCCGACTTAAGGCATATACCGGCGTGTATCTTCGGCGCCAGGTCGTTGAACTGTTCCAGGAGCCCCACCGGAGCTGGCCGTTTAGCCGCCGTCATGGGTATCACAGTCGGCCAGACGGGGTCGCTTCGTCTTCGTGCCTGTCCCCCCTGCACATGCGCATGACAAACGTTACGCAAGCGTATGTGATACAAGCAAGCATGCCCTCTTGGTACCTGCAACTGTCAACTGGGTAGGCGGTGAAGCAGGCAGGAAATACACGCACCCTCGCCCATCCCTGCCCACCCACCACTCGCAGCGCCGCTGCTCACCCTGTGGCCGCTGATTCGCAACCGCAGATGAAGCAGCCTATAACACGGCGCCGGGGAGAGCGCCGCACGCGCCACGCGCCTGATTCGGCGCGGAGCGGAGCAGCCTCCAGCAAGCAGGAAATACACCACAGGATTCGTACTCCCAGCTTCCACGGACTTCGCGCACAAATGGATACTGCGTGCGGTCTCCTGAGCAACCGGTACTATAGCGTGCGGCCTACCCCTTAGCGTGCATTCTTATCGCAGTGTATCTATGGGGCTGTTTGCAATCTGCATTAAAATAAGTTTGAATGTTACTGCTAGGGGGCTGCGCCACGCCCTTTCCCCTGATGCGCCTACTAACACGCTATTCATTATCCGGCAGGATGCGCATGTAATGCCCCGCGCACAAGGGATGCTCCAACAGCTTCCACAGCCGTAGAGGTTCGCGGCTAGTCAACACCACATCCTCGTGGGGGCAGATGAACTCCATGGCGAAGGGCGCGTTGTTGGGGAAATCCTCTGGAGTTGGACCCGAGGCATCCGGCCATTGCATGCCCGCCAGCGGCCAGCTGATGTACAGCTGTATGACGCGGGCCGTCATGTTGGCGATGATGTGCCAGAACTCGGGTTCGTCATACTGCTGTTTCCGCGCTAGGATTTTGGACAGGGAGACTTGTTGCAACTTTCCATGTGCATTTTGCTGGGGCCGGGTGTCCGCCATGTCAAAGTGGTAATACTCCGGATGCAAGTCGTAGAACGCTTGTATGGCTTGCCGACAGTTTTGGACAAGCACCCGACCACCCGCAGTCAAGCTCCGCTTAGCACCCTCCGCTTGTGGCAGGTGCCAGCCAACGCAGTGGAGCCAACAGTTGCCGTCGCCTTCCACGTCTACGGCTCGTAGCCCCGCAGTCCGCAGGTACGCCTGCACGTCCGCCATAGTCACTATTTTACCTGTAGGAGCTGCCTGCACGTCCACCAGCTGCCTCCGGTGTGCTGGCTGACACGCGCCTGGCTCAGTAACGGATCCGAAGCTGCAGTCAAAGGCGCTGTCGATGATATGTCCTCTGTGGTCCCTGGTGAGCAGATGATGGTTGTCGGCGTCGTAGAACGGTCCTCGCTGAACACCAGTCGGGGCAACCGCCTTTGCCTCAGCCATTCTCACCACACCTGGGCTGGTAGGTGTCGCTGCGTTGGGGTCGGCCCGGGTGCCCATGGGTTCCGTGTGGGGAGAGGGCCACACCCGCGGCTGCGCCTCTGCGGTACCAGTGCCACTCGGTGCGTCATCTGCGCCTGTGCGATCCCACCACCCACGCACCCCTCATATCAAGCGCAATACCCCTAGGGTGTCTGAACTGCACAGCGTCAGCAGACTGAGCGAGGTTGCACACACCTGGGCTGGCAGGTGTCGCTGCGTTGGGGTCGGCCTGGGTGTCCATGGGTTCCGCAGCGGCCGAGTCCGCAGTAGCCGTTGGCGTCTGGGGAGAGGGCCACACCCGCGGCTGCGCCTCTGCGGTACCAGTGGGGCTGGTAGCTGTCGCTGCGGCATCTGCGCCAGAGCGATCCCACCACCCACGTACCCCTCATATCAAGCGCAATACACCTAGGGTGTCTGAACTGCACAGCGTCAGCAGACTGAGCGAGGGTGCACACACCTGGGCTGGCAGGTGTCGCTGCGTTGGGGTCGGCCTGGGTGTCCATGGGTTCCGCAGCGGCCGAGTCCGCAGTAGCCGTTGGCGTCTGGGGAGAGGGCCCCACCCGCGGCTGCGCCTCTGCGGTACCAGTGGGGCTGGTAGCTGTCGCTGCGTCATCTGCGCCAGTGCGATCGGGATCCATGCAGGGAGTACACACGGGCTGCGCCACTCGCGACCCCTCAGCATTTTGGCAAGCGGCCGTCGGTCGCGCTTCCCAGCGTCCATCCCACACCGCGGGTCGTGGTTCGTCACCCCCATCCTGCTGTGAGCAGTCACAGCGGACCAGCAAACTGCGTTTGGGACCCCCCTTTTTTGCATCTTCCCGCCCACTGAAGTTCGGGAACTCGCCGTTGAAGTTGTGCGTGAGCTTCACAGCCACGCCCAGCGCAAACTCCATGGTCAACCTGCCTCGGTCGGCAAGTACGGCTGCCAGCTGGTTGTTCACCTTCACCGCACCACCAGATGAATGGAATAAGCGCCCCACGTTCCTGGTGTGGATCGCACGATCCATAACCGTTGCTAGGTTTGAGGCCCTGCACGCCTTCAGGATTCCAAAGACCAGACTGCGCAGTCCGGGGCAATGCACACCCATCCGCTGGTAGAGAAGACAGGTGTCCGTCCGCTGTGTGTCTGCGGACCCATCGAATGTCAGCGGTCCCACGCGTGCAGGGACACGCGGAGGATCTACTACTCTCTGACCATCTCTCCACGTGATGCGGGCAAGCTCTTCCTTCTCTGCCTCCGGCCTCGCATCCCACGCTTCCTTCCCAACGAAGGCTTCCAGCACTTCCCAGGCTAGGACGAGGTCGGACATCTTGAGAGTGGCGTGCAGCCGCGCCTCCGGGGGTGGCAGCTTTGACCAGCCTTCCATGTTTTCGAAGTTGGGACATGGGCTGGAGAGGTGCAAAGGGTGCACCACTCGGGGCGGCCCAACCGCATGCTGGTTGCGCCAGTCGTAGCATGGGCCACACATCACCAGACCGGGTTGCTGGAGGCTAGTTCCCTGCAACGGGTCACACTCAAAATCCGCCTTCATGCACAGATCGCAGCTCCATACTTCAGGCAGGCTCCCGTAGCTCCCTCCAAACCGTATTGCGTCGCCGCAAGCAAGGCATTGCATGTGCCATGGCATCCCATACTGGGACAACGTCCCCAGCGGCTCGGCGCGGATTGCGTCGTGCGTGGCGGGGACTCCAGCCTCCGTGCTGATGGCGCCGTAGAGAATTGCGGACATCGTGGCCGCGGTGCGCAGGCCGCGACCCCCACCAGGCACCTCCCCAACCGGGCAAAGCCCCCGATGCACAGTCCTGTCCCCCGGCCAAACAATGACGCTGCCCGGCGGGCCAGCAAAACGGACGCGCCTTAACGGCGTGGCTGACGGAAAGCCGGACGCTGCGTGATCGAGTGTGAAGTGGAACGCGCCGTCCTCGCACCGCTGCCAATGCCTTCCATCTACCGAATCAGGCAGGAGTTCCGTGTAGCTCTGCTCGTCAAGGAACATCCCGGAGGAAAACTGGGTAGGGAAAACTGCCTCCTCGCCGCTCCGGAGCAAGAGGTCAGTGTGCCACATCTGCACCCAGCTCCCCAGGTTGCGCAGGAGGACAGCTGGGGATAGCAAGAACTGGCCAACCCCTGACACCCGGACCGCCTTCTGCATGCTGACGTGATGATGCTCAAGCACCTTCCCCCAGATCCCCGGATATTCCGATTTCGCGCGCTCCCAGTCCACCTTCACGGAATACCTCGCCCCTGGTCGGAGACACCGCTCGTCCCGCTCGACCCGCGGGTCCCACTCACGCGTGCTGAACAGGGAAGAGGGCGTCAGAAAATTCGCAACCGCACGGTCTGTAGCTTTTGTGAAAAGCGATGAACAGCGGGGACAATCCTTCACGCACACGATCGTTTCCAAGATCCGCGCGCACTCCGCCTTACAGTCTTCAATCTTCTGGTGGCATACACGTATGCGCAGCTCACACGCATCGTGCAGTGCCGTGGGGTCATCGTGAACCATCGTGATGCGATGGAGCGTGCAAAAAGACTGTACCCCTTCCCAGGCAGTTCTGACGTTCTCCTCACGGTTCCCCAGCGCGACAGCTTCACACCGTTTAGTCGTCATCGCTGAATCAGCCGGTGATGGGGATTCCAATTCTTCCATAGCCGCCGTCCAGCAATCCAGCAATTTCACCAGCTCATCAAGCGTGCACCCGTGTCTTTCGCAACTGTTCTGCACCATACGAAGGGTGGCCATACAGCATGCGGCCCAGACAAGCAGGCACGCCTTCTCCAGGTCAACCAATACGCAGTCCCCGTTGGACCCGCAGGACATGGGAGGGGGCACCACGTGCATGCCTAGCCCCTCCAGATCTTTGGGTAGCCCCAACTGCACGTGAAGAACCCTACATGGCGTATCCGCATGTGGATGGCACGCCATTGATCCCTGGCCAACATACTGCGCCCCGCACCGACCCACCCGGGATACCCCACCCCATCCCACCCACGATTTTAAGCGCCGCTGCTCACTCTTTGGCCGCTGATTCGCAACCGCAGATGAAGCAGCATAAGGCACGGCGCCGGGGAGAGCGCCACACGCGCCACGCGCCTGATTCGGCGCGGAGCGGAGCAGCCTCCCCGATACAATCGGTCCCCACCCCGTGCATGCACACAGCACCGTCGGGTACATGCATAATCAGATCTTGCGACATTGCATCATAATGACTTTTGAGGTCCACCAGGGCAGGCCGTCCAGGGCGGTCTCATACACACACGCACACGCACGCACGCACGCACGCACGCACGCGTTTTACACACAAAGATGATTTATGCTCAATATTGTTACATCTCATTACATTACGTTAAGTGCGCAAACAGGCCGAGCATGTTAATTGGTGTCTTCTTCGCTAGTTTCACTAACATACTCCTCATCATCGTCGGACGGATCCGTGTGTGTCGGACACTCCGCCTCCGATTCCACAATTTGTGCATACTCCTGCCACTCCAGCCAATGCTCCCTTCGCGGGTGGTACAGCCGCACGACCACGTAACCGTTTGGGGGCCGCTCTCCAAATTCTCCATCATACGTCCCTTCGGGAACATCATGTTCGTTCCGTGGGCGCCGCGGTCCATACGTGGTCTGGGTTGAATCCGACAATTTTCGCTTCGATAATCCAGGGCGCCGGTACGAACCGGCTTTCATGAAGCGTCACCGACCATCCAATACGCACAGGCAGCGAGCCCCCGTTCTCCGTGTTGACCCATGTATGCTGCCACGCATACCACAAACTACACGTTCAACGATAGGGATCACAACCCCCATCGCGCGCAGCCTCCCCGCACCCTTTGTCCCTGGGTCCTCTGGTCCTTGCGTGCACACTATGCACCTGTCTACTGTACGCGCACCCTCACCCATCCCTCCCCACCCACGACTCGCAGCGCCGCTGCTCACCCTTTGGCCGCTGATTCGCAACCGCAGATGAAGCAGCCTATAACACGGCGCCGGGGAGAGCACCGCACGCGCCACGCGCCTGATTCGGCGCGGAGCGGAGCAGCCTCCCCGCACCCTTTGCCCCTGGGTCCTCTGGTCCTTGCATGCACACTCTGCACCTATCTACTGTACGCGCACCCTCGCCCATCCCTCCCCACCCACGACTGGTTGGCCAGCAGCCTCCCCGCACCCTTTGTCCCTGGGTCCTATGGTCCTTGCGTGCACACTATGCACCTATCTACCGTACGCGCACCCTCGCGCATGCATCCCCAGCGACGATCGCAACCACAGGTTGACACTTTGAAGGACACCGAAAACATCCACATGATCACTTTTAAAGAACAAATAACAAGTTGTAAGTTAAGACTAAGACTCCACTACCTCGCACGGAGCCCGCAGGCGATCCCGCCTCGAGGGGACCCCTAAGACTTCTCTACCTCGCACGGAGCCCGCAGGCAATCCCGCCTCGAGGGGACCCCTAAGACTTCTCTACCTCGCACG
>LGRX02019226.1:0-27717 GCA_001247695.2 Cymbomonas tetramitiformis | reverse complement strand
CTAATGTGGAGCAAAATGACACATATAAAAATCTGAAATTGGTTTGTAAAATCTGAAATCATGCATTCAAAAAACTGAAACCTGAAATCTAACGTAGAGCAAAATCAGCCAAAATTGAAATTTGGAAAATCTAACATAGAGCAAAATGACAAATGCAAAAGTCTGAAATCGAGCATTCCAAAAACTGAAAACGAACATCCAACATAGAGCAAAATTAGCCAAAATTGAAAATCGGAAATCTAACGTAGAGCAAAATGACAAATGTAAAAAATCTGAAATCAAGCATTCCAAAAACTGAAATCAGAAAACTAACGTAGATCAAAATTAGTTGAGATTTAAATTTTGGAAATCTGACGTAGAGCAAAATGACATATGTAAAATTGCACTTTCGCATTTTCCCTTCAATTCCAACAAATGCAACAATCTTGATTATTGCTAATTAATTACAAATGCAACCGACTCCGGCCCTTGTGGTCACGGCAGGGATCGAGCGTATTCGCAAGAAAACAAGATGTCGAGGAATTCGTATATCAAGGATTTGACATATTGTTGATATATAAGAATCATGTGTGTTTCTTACTACATTCAAATGCGATTGAAATTTTAACGGCTTAAATATATGTCAAAATACTGATATACTTTGAGTTGTTATTGAATTATTTTCACATATTTTCACATATTTTCACATATTTTAAGAATTTTGACTTATTATTCACATATTGCCATTTTCACTAGTGGTATACATTCGCAGGGAAACCCATATGGTTCGGAGACGCATTGGCGCACGAGCCGGAGCGTCTCGCCTGATGAATGTGCCGCTGCATATGCACGGTAGCGACCCCAAGGTCTGGCTTGGGAGACCATTCACGGAGAATGAAGCGGCACTCGTCGAAGGGCCTCCTCAAGTGTGTCAATCTTTCGACTCGGTCGTGGTTCGAGGAGTATGCTATCGCACGGCAGCTCAGGACAAGGCAAAGAAAACTTGTCAACGTTACTTCCGAGCCTTTTTCTCTGGAGAAACCATCAAAGGCGAGGAAATTGAGACTGACCGGTGCGTCCGTGCATTACGGTTTGGTAAATGTGCGCAGAAT
Organism: Cymbomonas tetramitiformis; assembly: GCA_001247695.2. NCBI lineage: Eukaryota > Viridiplantae > Chlorophyta > Pyramimonadophyceae > Pyramimonadales > Pyramimonadaceae > Cymbomonas > Cymbomonas tetramitiformis. The sequence goes on along the minus strand of LGRX02019226.1, from coordinate 26,626 downwards.
ATGCACCGAATGTCTTCTGTGTGTCTTCTCGACATCTTCGGGGATTCTTACTATAGAGTATGGTGGCTCCAACTCGCAGGTACGCCATGGTAGATAGCATCTACAAGGTCGACTTGGCCGCGAAAGAGTACATTCTTGTGAAGGGAAAGCTTGGTTCCCTGAATTCAACAAAGCGACGACAAAACGGTTTGCCAAGCTAAACTCGAAGTACGGGCCGGACAATACCGCAAAGGTGGTGTACACATACGACCCGGATGATCCCGAGACACCTTGGGACGCTACTGATCCATTCATCCTGGCGGCTCAAATTGAGCACCAAGTTGTAATCAAGAAACATCCTGTGATGAAGACGGCGGTGGTATTTGATTTAAAGGCTGCCTTAATCGAGTGCATCGACGATGATGGTTCACGACCGAAAGGTGCAAGACGCAAGAGGCGATCATGATAATACGCCGGGCATCGTACTTAGTGGTCTGTATGTTGAATAGATGCAATCGTACATGTATGTGTAGATAAACCTATCAATTAACTTAGCCGTATATTATGTATCATAGCAACAGAGCATGATGACAACCCTGAAGCTGTTAGGAAGATACCTGGAATGTCTTCCGCATGTCTTCCGTGCGCCTTCTGAATGTCTTCTGTGATTACGCGATGAGTGTACGTGTGGTATGAAGTAGCTATGTGGCCAAATTGCATAATCATCACATATGTGTCGATAACACATGTCAGAATGTATTCTGGTCAAGAAGACATTCAGAACATCTTCCGTGTATCTTCCGAGAAGACTGTCCTTTGTTTGTCTTCCGGGAAGATGTCTTCCGAAATCCGGAAGGCATTCCGCACATCTTCGGTACGTCTTCCCCGAAGAGTGTCTTCTGGTTTCCAGAAGACATTTCCACCCCGAAGACGTCTTCTGGAAACCAGAAGACATCATATCTACGAAGACGTCTAGAAGACGTTCAGAAGACGTCGTCTAGACGCCTTCTGATTTTCCCAGAATGTAGGGCCACATGCGAAAACACACGGCGAGCCCGTGCATACCCACTTGCGGTAGAGGGATGTCGGGGAATCGGCCACCCACTTGCTTGCCTCCAAAGGCGCCGTCGCTTGCCGTTGTGGACGGAGCGGCATGGCCGTGTTATAATTACCCCGCCATCATTTCAATCAACCCCCTCCCCCACGCGTGCATCACCGACCGCACGGGAACGTGCAACTTGTACGTATTTCACGCACGAATCGTGTTACGCGTACTAGGGTCACGGCGCGTATTCGGCCCCGATAGGACTTCATCGATAATTTGTTATATGCATGTTGACAAGACCGAAAGACCTTGCTCATGCAACCCTGCAATATGCCCAGAAGCGCGCGGTCTAGCCTACACAACATTTTGTCAAAGTGTCACCCCCACGCACACGTCGCCACGTGTAACGCAAAACTACATTAATTCATAATTAATTCGGGGAGCATCCAATAAATCGGAAAAAATTAAGTTGCGTCCCCAGTCACTAGTGCCACCCAAATCTGGCACCGACAATCCGACAAAAAATAAGGGTGGCAGAGGGGGCTGTCCATTATATGTATGGTGGATGTCGGAGGGGGTCGATTTTTGGGGAAATAATTTCTGCTGAAATCTGTATAGGCAGCCCTGACCGGGAGTCCCGGTGCAGGCCCCTATGACAGATTCCTAGGAGGTAGCCAACACTGGACCGTGACTGATCAGTAAGCCTGTGCCGTGACACACCGAGTGTCACAGGTAGCTAGACTCGAGACCGTTCCGACTCCGTGACCGTTCCGGGTATATCTAGCTTAGGGTTTATTTCTTATGAGAGTTTATCTATATTGGTTCACTGACGCTCTGATATCTTGAACCGGGATATTCCAGTAGGTCGTGGACCCATTCCACGCTATATTCCACAGCTAGTTTGGCCATGATTGGCTAAAGCAGCCGCTTGGAGAGGTGGTGCGCGACGGCGCGTTTGGGGACTCACGGGAATTTTGAGATGAGCTGTTTGCGGTGAGCGTCTTTGAGCCGCAGCTATGGGGGTTCGACCTGGACCGGGCCTAGTCGACGCAATGTTCATTTACGGTATTACGCTTGCCCTGATCCCGCTTGCTGCCGATTTTTGGGCTGGTGGCTCGAGCACCTTCGACCTCGACGACGTCTTCCAGTGCCCCTCGCTCGCATGGCTCTACCGCTCTTTCCGTAACGGTGGCGTCGCATCTTCCCCACGACATTACCCGAACGTGCCCCGGCGTACCACCTCCCATCAGGCTTTCAAAGTTATGGGTGTTTCCACACGAGCGAAACGGTCCCTCACGAGGGACTCCGACATCGACGCCTCACTGAGGCTCACTGACGCGGTTCGCAACACGCCGACGGCTAGATCACCGGCTGTTACGAACCCCGACCCTACTTCCAACACCGACGCCGACGTTGCGACGAGGAAGTACCTGCAGGAGCAGTCAAGCTTGTGGACGAGGTCTACAAGGGGCGGCTCCATCGGACATGGGCCAAGGGTATCCGCGAGGATATCCTTGGCGACAAGAAGCATTATTTCAGCGGCACTACTGACGCGGGTCTCCTCTCCGATGTGGTGGTTCAGCTACGTACGGAGTTTGAGTCCGCTGGGCTAGACCTCGTCTCGTTCGACCTTGACGACCCCCAGGCTCTGGTGGTGGGCAAGGTGAACGCCCTGCTGTACGACGTGCTCGGGCTTATCATCGAGAAGCACAGCAACGCCCACGTCTGGCTTACGGGTACGGACGCGTCTGCCGACCGAGATGGACGGCGTGCGCTGGTGGACATCGTGAAGCGCAGCGTACCAGTGGCGTTGCGAGAGTCCTTCCAGCAGGAGCATGCCGCGCTTAGTTATCCCGCGAACGTTGACCCGCAGCCGATTTTGGCTCGGGAACAACGTTTGGTGCGGGATAACAAGGCCGCCGACTGGACCCCCACCGAGGCCACCAGGAAGCTCAGCCTCTACAGCCGGCTTGACCCGGTGTTCAACGACCATATCGCAAAAATGAGACACGCGGGCGTAAATGAGAAAAAAATGAGAAAGCATTAAATTGTCTGCCAAATTGGTTTTTGGGGTTCTGAATGACAAATATTAGGGTTAATTTGAATAGTCCTTGAAGGAATTTCGAAAAATCTGGTTTTTGACTCTTCAAAGTAGCCACGCGAGTCACGCGGGCGGCAAGAAAACGGGAAAGGTGGAAGTATCGTGTAAGGTGTGGAAAGTTATGATTTTGCCTTATGTTTGTGAACGAAATGTTAGATTTTTGCACTATTAGAATATGTAATATTTTGACATTTCCGAAAATGCAACTATTTGCTTACATGGGAGAGATCCAGCAGATTTATGGCCCATTTTAGGGTGTTTGGAGGGTCACGTACTAAAATTCTTCTCATCGGGCGAAAGTGAGCAGCAAAGGAGATATTTTCAAAAGCTATTGTGCTGGAAAAGTTGTTCGGGAGTGAAACCAACCAGGGGTGATGCTCCCTCAGGCTTCATGTGACCCAACATGGGCATTCAGCGGGTAAATTTGCCCTGAACAGGCTATTCCAGCACGATTCTCGGCAGCTAAGAAGACCGGTTAACTGTATTATTTCGCGGGAAACAATAAAATACGTCAGAGGCAAAATATCCCGCGGCAGGTGTTCCTACAGGTGTGCTGCACATGGATATATCGGGGCGTCCAAGGTTCAGGGTTTTAGGGTATATGTTGGAGGAGTCGTAACCGGAGGTCGTTTGCACACACCTGCGTTCGTGACATAGAACCACAACCCGCACCTTAGACTACCTACACCAGTATGGCCAATATTGGAATATTGCAGTATTGGATATGGCCTTTCGATACTTTTACGTTTCGCGACTGCCAGTTACAACAAGCCCAATGGGTTCCTGAAGACCCTTTAATTCTCCGCTTGTGGCAGCAAGCGCGGGAACAAGCAGACGAAGACTGGGAGGACTTCGGGCAACATGCAGTTAATCTCAGGACCTATCACTGGTGGAGTTTTTGGCCGATGTACGTCCACGGCCGTAGATCCAGCGAAAGGTTCGGTGTGAGGCATCTCGTGTACTGGTATGAGGGCGGGTGGATCTACCACCGATACTCAGATTTGGAGTGGCGGGCCTGGCGAAATAGAAACCGCTACAGCGAAACAACGCACGGTGCCCTGACAGAGCTGGAAAGCGATCTGCTGCAAGAAGATGATAGGAGATGCGCAGTTTGCGGGCGTATGTTAAGAACCTGCACCCTGGCGCGCATATTTGATGCTAGCGCGTGCAATGAGGAGACGTATGCTTGGTAGCTAACACTTATGTCACGTGACTGTACACAAATAAACCGTATATTTACATGTATGAAAAACAATAAGTTTCACGCCGTGTTGCCATTGTAATCTAGTGTGCGTGCCACGAGGAATGAATGAGGCTGTGTTGCTTACCTTCACCTGTCCAACGCCTCGGAGGCCAAGTTTTCCCTGGCCACCTTCAGAAGTTCTGCCTTTTCAGGTCCTCCTGGAACTCCGCCGACAGCAGGTTTGCCAGGAGGTTCGTCCCAGCAAGTCAGGATCTCGCTCGCATCGAAGTCGTACCAACCTGTCACTTTCGGAGCGGCTCTCCGGAAGGCGTTCTCCGCGAACAAGCTGTTCAAGTCAGAGAAGGTTTTGCTTGTTCTCCTCGTTCTCGGCATAAGCAGAGGCGCACATGGAAGCCAAAACCCCCACTTCACTCTGTTCGTGTTCAGATCCACCTCCAAGACCTCCACGAAATGCATGGGCATGGACACGGCGTTGTTCCCAGGCATGCGGATAGTAAAGCTGCAGCCGTCGTTGCCCGCGGCCACCGTAACTGCGAAACTTTTGCCCGCACTCTTCGCCAGCATGTCGATGGTGTAGTCCGTAGGAAGGTTACGGTAGGCCAACGGTATGTCGTCGTCCGGGTCGTCCTCGTCGTCCTCGTCGTCCTCGTCGTCCTCGTCCATCGAGACGCCTGCGAACTGTCCAGTGGCCGCCTCCGGGCGATGCGCGTTCTCCACCTGCTCCGCAATCTGATTTGCATCCTCGAAAATGCAATCGTCGTCAGGAGCGAAGCTGTCCGTTATAAGGGCGCCTGTCGGACCGATCACAGAGGCCGCTCGGAATAGCACTCGTCCCTTTTCACGACCCCGCGCTTGTCGAGACTTCCCGGGTGGAGACTTGCTCCCTGGGGACGCCTTTGCCAATGGCGAACTGCGTGCACGCTTGTCGCTTGGAGCTCGTGCTTGATCTCCCTGTGGCGCTGCAGGAGCAGGGCATCCTCGGCCACCTGCGCCTGGCCCTCGTGCTGCCGGTGCCTGTGGTCGAGTAGGCATAGCTTCGTTGGTTTGCGGGCCTCGCGCAGCAGCTCCTTCTCGTCTTGCCTGTGTAGTGGCTGTTACAGCCTCGAGTGATGGCGCCGCCCGCGCAGCTCCGCCGGCTTCGGAAGTTCTTGCAGGCAAGGCCTGCTCCGTACCCGGCGACGCATCCTCCCCGGTTTCCTCACCTGTCGTCGCTCGGCTTTTTTTTCGAAGGACTCTGAGTTGTTCGTGGTGGGCCTTTCGGGCGACATCCGTCGCTTCAAATAAGGCCTTCGCCAACGGCTCCTTGAGTGGGCGTTCAGGAAGTTCAACTCCCAGGTGGTGCAGCGCTGCTTTACACTCGGCCACCGTGTACCTGCAATGGCAGCCGACGCGTAAGACATACAGCTAAGACTCAGGTAGGCATAATACTTGCAAGACCTAACAATGAAATCGAGGTGCTCGCAACCGACCAACGGGACGAACCAAAAATCGACGGACTCGACGTCCCTCGCTTTCTCCACGCACTTGCGCACGATCTCTTGTGGAGGTTTCCGCGGAAGGTCCTTGCTTAACACGTTGCGACCATCGGATATCACTTCGAACTGTTCGGGCATCGTCCGTTCTGGCACCTCCTCCTGCACTGGCTTCTTGTGCCAGGCGTTCTCGTAAAGCTCCTTCAAATCCACAGGAGCCTGTGGGGTCGGCTTCGGTCCAGCCCAGACATCGTAGTCCTCGGCGGTCTTGGGCAAGGGAAAGTACCCGAGCAACGTGTCCAGCGTGTCACTTGGAATACGGTAGTGGATGTAGTCGCACATGCGACTGAAAGCAGTGCGAGTTTCCCTCTCTTCCTTCGGGTCTAGCGGCTTCACCCCTTCTAACGTGGGGCTGCTGTCGAAAGCTGGGTAAGTTTTCATTACCTCCAGGCCCTTACGGAGATCCTCATCCACTCCGTCAGGCATGTGGTTTGCGTATTGTTCTCCAAACTTGTACTTCAGCCGTGTAACACCATCCACGTCCTTCTCGAAGTGCATCAGGTGTGTACGCCTGACTTTCCCAGAATAGCCTTCAAACTTTGGGTTTATGTGCGGCTCCAGCCAAGCCTTGAAGTCCAACTGTTGGCCTTGTACGTCCGTGATTTTGGTGAACTTCTTCACTGGCCAGCTTCGTACCCAGGCAATCCACGATTCCAGCGTCAACAGCCACACTCCAGATTTGCGCGCGTCTTTCCCAAATATGAACATCTTGATGAGTCCAAACCAACCGTCGCAGTCGTTATGGGTGTGCGCGACCATCAGACGGTGGAAGACAACCACGTTGTAAATATTGTAGTGCACCAACAACGCACAAAACGCGAACGTGTTCTTGTTCCAGTTTTCTGAGCCACCATCCAGCTGCAAATGAAGCTCCTTCCGGAAGTAGCGCTTGCCCGCGCGACCTTGTGCGGTGTAGTGCAACAAGTTCCACAGTGTCGTGAGCAGCATGTTTGCACCCTTAGCCCCGCTCCAAGGGAGCCCAACGGAAAATAGAAGCAACGAGCCATGAAGTATCGTGAGCTGCAGGTGTAGGTTAAAGAAATGCTGTTTCTTCTCGCTGATGCCCTTAACTTGATGCGGGGCATGCGGAACAACCGTGTTCTGATTTGCCGCGCCGTCCGCCGCTATGGAGTCGATCCGACCGTCAGGGTCAGAACCCTCCTTCCGCCTGAGGTCATAACACGTGCGTTGCAACCTGTGAATGTAGTCGTGTCGCGCGAAACGAGCAGAATAGGCTTCCCAGCGTGCAGGTTCGCGACCCTGTTGTCCAAGAAGCTGAGCCCTCTCTGCACCCAGATCGTCACATGTCGTGCAGATTCCGGACACCTCCACCTTCGCCCTTACCGTTATGTCTCGAGCCTTGAGCAGGTTTTTCACGTATATTTTGAAGGTTTCAGCACATACTGCCCACTGGTCCTCTGTGTCGAACTTATACAAGTCGTACTGCACACCATAATCGATGGGTGGAATTTGGCGCGCACCACTTACCGGCATCCTCTGTGGTGCTCCTTTCAACATATTCGAATCCGCCCACTCGCGGAACACCTCCTCGTGGTAGGAAATCGTCGTCACCACCGCCTTCGCCACAGGGAATGCAGTTGTTGCCGGTAGTTCCCCCTTCTCTTCAAGGATAAGTGCCTTATATCGCTGGTACGAGCTCCTGGGGAGCGCCCACACTGTTCTGAACGCCTCCTCGCAGATCTCCTTTTCGAAAAGCTTCAGGGTGCCAATAACACGCTCTCCAGACTCGCGCTTCACGATCGCTTTGCGCATAGTTGCCATAATGTAAGACTTGAACTCAGTTTGGCCCATGCGCTCCTTATGGTCCATATTGCCCTTGAATGTGCTGAACAAGAAACTGCAGTTCCGATCGCACCCACAGCTGAAACCGCCCTCGCATAGTCCGGGAATATTGGACTGTGCAATTTGAAGAGTCTTCTGCTTTGACAATCTCCTGCCGCTGGAGTTGCTGCTATTGCTGCTCATCTTGCGAGACGCGTACCGTTGTTATGTTGTTTCATATTTGAACGCTTACCTGATATGAGGGCCCTTGTTTCCTAAGACTTGGGCGGGGCGATGACCGTGACCGCCCAAGTTTACTAAGACTTGGGCGGGGCGATGAACGTGACCGCCCAAGTGTCCTAAGACTTGGGCGGGGCGATGGCAGTGACCGCCCAAGTTTCCTAAGACTTGGGCGGGGCGATGACCTAGACCGCCCAAGTTTCCTAAGACTTGGGCGGGGCGATGACCATGACCGCCCAAGTTTCCTAAGACTTGGGCGGGGCGATGACAGTGACCGCCCAAGTTTCCTAAGACTTGGGCGGGGCGATGACCATGACCGCCCAAGTTTCCTAAGACTTGGGCGGGGCGATGACCATGACCGCCCAAGTTTTCGAAAACTTGGGCGGGGCGATGGCCATGACCGCCCAAGTTTCCTAAGACTTGGACGGGGCGATGACAGTGACCGCCCAAGTTTCCGAAGACTTGGGCGGGGCGATGACAGTGACCGCCCAAGTTTCCTAAGACTTGGGCGGGGCGATGACAGTGACCGCCCAAGTTTCCTAAGACTTGGGCGGGGCGATGACCGTGACCGCCCAAGTTTCCTAGAACTTGGGCGGGGAGTTTCGCAGGGTTAAACAGAGCTCGTTGTGCTGCATACAAAATTTTCCGCAATGTCAGCTCTTCTAAAACCGATTGTAAAAGTCGTGTTGCAGGAGTTGTTTCCAGAGGATGAAAAACTTATGGATGCTATCCGGAAGCTTGAGGATAACGGCACGCAGTTGAAGACGGATTCGGCGGTGATAGCGCCGTGCGTCGGGAAGGAGAAGGCGGGTGTTGATAGGGCTACGCTAGAAGATTTGGGCCTTTCCATCGGGACAAAAGAAGAGATCGCTCAGGTTGAATCCCTTAAGTTTGTAGACGAAGAAGGGTTTAGGTATCTTCGGAAAGGTTTCCTGTTCACCTTGCACTCGCAAGATGCGTCGCGTCGACAGGTGGACATAGCCATAATGCGACGGTTCGATCGCTTAAAAGAAGTTTGCGCACGTTGGACCGGAGACAGCGAGGACCAAAAGGCGAAAACGGAGTGGGAACGATATGCCCACACGACTTGCGTGGATCTTCTGGAGGATATGAGGGATAGGGCAGCCGAGTCTGTCTCCTCTCAACCATCATCCCCAGGTACTGTTCGAAAACCTAATTTTCACTTTGGCGCGTCCTCCGTGTTCTTGATGGAACATCGCGTGGCCTCAGGTACGGAGCCGGGACCTGCGTTCGTCCGCACGCACCTCTGCAGCATCCTGAAAGAACCATCTGAAGCACCTCGCTTGCTTCGGGGGAACGATACGGACCGGGGGGAACTCCTTGCTTTCAATCTCGCCGCCGAGATTACGGAGGCCCCAAACTATGTTTTGTGTGTTGTTGCTCACACAATAGAGGAAAACAAGCAGGTCATGGTCCGATATTTAGATTCTACGGGGTCAGCACACAGTCTTCTGGAGGTTGCTTTAGACGTGCAGAACGACGTACACTACATCGTGCAGCCTGAAGGTCGCGAGGCTTTCAATCTGGGGCAGGGGATGTTGAGCCTGCTTCAGGATGCCCACAGTCGAAAGTTGGATGAGTCTGAACGGCAGGAACTTGACAGGTATTTCGACGAAATGACTTACGAGGACGAGGAGTTTGCGGTATATATGGGGCAACAGTTGCCTGCCGGGTCGGCCTTCAGAGAAGTGGCGCTCATGACGAACGAGGAGATCGACACTGTGCACGATGGGTTACCGTATCGCTCGGGGAAACCAGAAACACCAGCTGCACCAACATTTATCCAATCAGCAACAGGGCATAATTGGGATCCGCACGGTAGGAGCCTTTATCGGATAAAGCTGCTGCAGAAGAAGTACGAGCTTCTGCAGGACGGCGGTGACAACAGCGGACAGGGCAGCGCACATGCAAGCGAAACTACAGCCGTTGACGATCTCCGAACAGTCGCTGAATTGGGATCCCAGCGTCGCGACAGCCTTGCACCCATTGACGTCTCGGATTTCGCTAAGACAGCGTCTGCAGCCTTGGACCAGGGGGACTTGGGGGAGACGGCGGTGTCCTCTGGCGAAGGCAGTGGTCCTACGTTGTTGAATCAGGTACCAGATGTCGTGGACCTCCCGGGCTTCATGTTGACTGGGTTGGACGAGGAGACCGATCAAGGGTGGGATCCCGTAGCGCTGGCACAAATGGTACTTCAAGACAACCCCCTTGCCAGCGAAGAACACGAGACGAGGGGTGCGGTGCCTGACCAGCGCATGCAGGTAATTGAAAATTGGACGTTGCAGGCGGCATACACCTACGCTGACCTGGTCCTGATGTTGCAGAACAGTGGCTGTGAAATCAGCGAGCCATTTGATTTTAACCAGACTCATACCCCGGAGATGATAGAAGTGCTTAAAGGTTCTGCAGCCTGCACGGACGCCACCGAGCCTTCGACCTGGGAGCCCAAAAGCGATAAGGAGCCGGAGCCGCAACGATGGGGGTTTCTTCTGTCCTTCAAGCTGAAGAACAAAAGGCTGCAACCCGAGTTGGCGTTCGTTTCGACGGTGAAGACCATGTTGTACGAGATGCCAAAGGACTGTCCTTACGCGGACGCCATCCTTATATTGCATCCCCGACACGATTGCGAAGTATTGCCTACTGTTCCCGAGGCACTATTTTTTTGTATCGAAAAGTTCCAGGAGGTGGAGGGTATTACGAGGATTGCACTGCCAGCAGGCCATGGTCCTATAGATAAGCTTCAAACCTCGATAGCAGCCGAGACGAAGACCAGCCCGAAATACCTCGACGCGCGTCTTTCCGAGGAAATGGGGAACAGCGGGGTGATTGTCAGTTATCAGAAGTTTGTTCCTGATCAGCTGGTAAACAAGATACTGAACAAGAGCGGCATACAGGAGGGAAAGTCGATCATCCCAGCCTTCAAGGCTTCTCTGAAGTGCGAGCGGAACCTGGAGTTCCGGTTTGAAGTGGTGCAAGGGCTGAGGGTGACCACCAGCATGCACAAGGAGTTTGCAGGTGTCCACAGGTTCGTTTGCCTGACCATGAACCTGTCACTGACCCAACTTCATTTGTAACACATTCGTTTGTAGTACATAGTCAAGATATATGAATAAGGAGGTTGTTGGTGCCCACGCACAGGTTCGTTTGCCTGACATGGGTTGGCCAGTGGCACGCCACTTACATGGCGATAAACGGCAATCACCCCAAGCAGGGCGACGTTAGTTGCACGATGTTCCAGGCTCCCGCTGTGTATGAGCGGAAGCTGGAGATGAAGCGAAAGGAGAAGTATGCCGGCGACTACCCGCACGTGCGAATAACAAAGAAGAGTGGCGCGAAGGCTTCTCTGACAGGCGTCGTCACGCGCCTGGTGGAAGACAGGAAAGAGGGGCCGATAACTCCTTCTGAAATTCAGAAGGAGAACGAGCACTACAGGTTGTTCAATAAGGTCCTGGGGATGTTCTGGAAGAAGATCGAGGAAGCAGAGAAGCTGGTGGGCAAAGAGGCTGGTGGGAAGTTTGAGGCTAGGAAGTGGTGCTTGGCGGGCAGCCAATTCAATAAAAACGCCCCTGCGCGAGTAGTGGGGAAGATCATCTTAGGCAACAAGGGCCAAACCGCCGTGTATGAGGATTTCCCGAAGGCGCCTTCCACCCAGAAGACCACGACCCCTATCCCAGGCGGGAAGGGCAAAGCCCCGGTAGTGCGTGTACCTATGGATCTTGCCGAAGAGGATGACAGCAGCGACGAAGACATGGGCGACGTCGGACGGCGAGGGGGGAAGAAGCAGCCTCCGCCGGAAGCAGTTGCCATGCATGTGGCTAAGCAGGTGAGTACGGAGTTTTGCTTGAGTTACAATCGTCTGTTTTTTTTGTTACAGCTTGGTACGTACTGACCGATGTTTTGTTACGCATGGACGGACCTCCGCAGAACGTGAAAGAGGGGGAGTTGAGGCGTGCCTTGCTCGCGGTGTCGGTGAACGACGAGACGCGGAGGCTGCAGAGCGTCGGTGACAAGCGGAAACGTGAAGAAAGCGAGCGGGACCTTAATGAGCTGAAGAAGGCCAAGGAAGCAGTGGAGGCCGAGAAGAAGAAGGCGGATGAGACACCGTTGGCGAGCCTTCGAGAAGAGATGCAGAAGAAGGTGGAGGATGAACGTCTGCGTGGGGAAAAACAGCTGGCTTCGGCCCTGTCTGCCGAGCGAGACGAAAGCCGTAAGACAGTGGAGCTCCTTACGACGAAGCACGCTGAAGCCCTGCAGATGCAGATGGCCGAGGGGAAGCAACGGGAGGAGACTCGTGCCAAGGAGCACCAGACAACATTGGGTTCATTCTGATCAGGGCAGCAGGTCTTGCTGGAGGAGAACACGAAGGCGCAACAGGCTTTGCTGGAGGAGAACACGAAGGCGCTTACTTCTCGGGACTCGCTTTTGAAGGAGCCACAGGAGTCTTTCCAAAGGACCTCTGCCGAGACTGCGAAAATGGCCCACGAGGCCCAGGCGAAGATGCTCGAAAATAATGCACTGGCCCAACAGAGGATGCTAGAGAAGAACGCGGACACCTTGAAGGAGATTAACAATCACCACGCCTCGGAGGCTGCAGCGATGAGGGAGATCCTGAAGACAGCCGTGCAGGTAGGAGCTAGTTGTTACGTTCAAGTTGTTTGTGTTTATTGTGGAGGAGGGAACTCTGGCTTGAGGTCCAGATTGAAAGACACGGAACTTGTAACTGGTGTGGGGGGGGGCGGTTGGTACGTCACCGGTAACAGGCAGTAACAGCAGCAGGCCCGTTCGCCCAAATGTTCCAACTGGGCGGAGGAGGCTTTTACCCGGGAGCGCCAGCGCTCGGCGCAGTAGGAGGGTCAACTGCTTTAACGACGCCAACGGGCTCCAAAGTCCCGGGAGCCTCTCCTCCATCACGACCGGCGATGTTCGCTTCTCCACCACGACCAGGTCCGCAGTGGCCAGGTCAGTTCGACCTCACCCCGGCGGCGAAAGCTGACGCTGAGAAGATAGGAGAAAGCCTCTGGACAGACTTGAAGTGCGAGGACACGGACAAGAAACGGTCGGCGATCGCACAGTACAACGGGTACAAGGAGCTCGCCCAGCACCTGGAAGTGTCTGAACAAGTTCTGCGCGCCAAGGTGATTGTGCAAACGTTTGACCTGTACATGTCTGTTAGCAAATAGGTAGGTATGCTTAATAAGCCAGCCAGCAAACGAACTGAGAGATCGCACCTGCACTGCCATCGTATATACCGGCCTGTACAATGAATAATACCGCGCCCGCAAGAAAACCCCTAACCCTGGGTGCTTTGACTGTTCAAATAAAGACTGTATATTTTCATAGCACCAACGTCTTATCTGGTAGCATTCTTCGTGCCTTTTGTCGGTTTTTGTTGTTTTTTGTGCTACGCACACAGTTACAGTCTCGTGCAGACCTACACCCCCTAGATTTAAGGTTGGTGCCACCGCTTTTAACATTAAAGCCTCCCATTCTCGGGGTGTATGTAAGATATGAACAAAAGTTTCTTCAGACTCAGTTTGTTTGGAATGACTTTGACGTATCCAATATGAAAACATCGTCATTATCACCACTTTCAACAAATGGCGCTTGAGCACCACCCGAATCACGGTGACAAATCGCCTGGAAACCCCAAATTTCGGGCTATACTCTAAAATTTCAAATTTTTGAATAACGTGTCATTATCTACTCTCCAAATGCTATCTAGTCATATAAAAAAAAACCTCGTTATCATAACTTCCGCCGATTGACACCTGAGCACCGCCCGAAACGGGGCGAAAAATCGCCTGGAAACCCCAAATTTCGGGCTATACCCTAAAATTTCAAATTTTGAAATAACGTATCATTATCTACTCTCCAAATGCTATCTAGTCATATAAAAAAACCTCGTTATCATAACTTCCGCCGATTGACACCTGAGCACCGCCCGAAACGGGGCGAAAAATCGCCTGGAAACCCCAAATTTCGGGCTATACCCTAAAATTTCAAATTTTGAAATAACGTGTCATTATCTACTCTCCAAATGCTATCTAGTCATATAAAAAAAACCTCGTTATCATAACTTCCGCCGATTGACACCTGAGCACCGCCCGAAACGGGGCGAAAAATCGCCTGGAAACCCCAAATTTCGGGCTATACCCTAAAATTTCAAATTTTGAAATAACGTGTCATTATCTACTCTCCAAATGCTATCTAGTCATATAAAAAAAACCTCGTTATCATAACTTTTTAAAAAATGAGAATATAATGAGACACCCGCGTGTCTCATTTTTGCGATATGGTCGTTGTTCTACGCCGCGGTCAAGGTGCGTTACCCCATGGTGGCCGATCTCGCGGCGGTTTCCCTCGGTGCTCTGCGCTCTCTGGTTGTAGAGATTTATCAGGCGTGGGCGCAGACGGACGTTGGGAAGGCCGTCGTGGCCAAGCCCGCAGGTGGTGGCGCGTCGGCTCTGCTCACCAGCAGCGAGCACCAGGTACTACTGGACAAGATCAAGGAGTTGACCGAGCTGGTGCGGCGGCAGTGCGGGGCGGCTCCGCCGGTGGTGCAGCAGCAGCGGGATCCGCCGCAGCGGCAGCACGGGCAGCGCCGGCAGCAGCAGCGCGGGCAGTCACCGCGGGGCTTCCGCATGGGGGTCCAATCCCCACCGGCGGTGGGCTACGATCGTGACGAGCAGCGGGCTAAGCCGCTGTGTACCCGCTGCAAGAAGACTGGTAAGGACCTTTATCATTTCTACCGCGACTGCCCGCTTGGCGGTCGCCAACATTCCCCCACCTCGGCCGCGGCTTTCTGTATCCCCATCGACGACGAGGATGCGGAGGGCGTGCATGCCCTCGCCATGTGTGCTGTCTTTCAGGAGGCGGCGGATGATGGAGCTGAGGCCTTTGCCCGCGCGGCGACGGTGTACGGTCCGCCAGCGGTGCTGTGCGGAGGCGTTGTGGGAGGCATCGACGTGTCGGCCTACGGCTTCTCCGTTGACGCGGTGACACCGGTGGCGGAGACGTCCGGTGACGACATCCTGCAGCGGCTGGACGACCTCGCGGCGGAGGTCAACGCGGCGGTAGAGCCTAAGGTACATTACACTCACGCCTCTTTCCCGCCGCCTGGGGGCATTGCGGCGCAGGCTTCGGCTCTGGTGTGTGACACTGCAAGCGCAGGTATCACACCAGAGGAGCAGGTTCCGGCAGGTGGTGCGGCGGCATCGGCATCCGCCGTGCGGGCCCCTGCTATGCCTGTCTTGGAGAATGAGCAAGAGCTCCTGGAGCTCTACGGCTACGGCCCGCCCGTGTCCCTTCAATCGACGCGGGTGACCACCACGGAGAAGTCCGGCGGTGAATTCGCGGGGGTTGTGGAAACTGCCAACCACGCCGCGGTTGCGCCGGTTGACTTGACCGGCTACGACACCGACGACTACGAGGATTTTGCAGACGGCAGCTTCGCCGTCAAGCCGCGGGCTCCGGCCATCTCGGCCAATCATGCGTCAGAGCCCGCAGCCCACGTGCCTGAGTCTAGTGGTGCTTCCCGCACCTACGGATGTGGCAAGCCGCCATGGGGCTTCCCCGCACACGCGGGCCCGTGGGGGTTTCCTTACTTTGTCTCCCTCATTCTTTTCATCTCGATCATGGGTGTGGGGGCAGCCGCCTACACGGCGGCCAATGACATCGACTCTGTACAGGTATCGGGTCGGGCTGCACCGCAGCCTGTGCTGTGCAGGGGGGATTTATGCATCTACCCTGGTATATCCGAGCTGGACCCCGTCACTCTGGATGCAGTACTGCACTCCCTGGGTGCTGCGACGGTGGTTCACCGGCCGCCTGACCCACTGGAGAGCAGTGCTGCAGGCTACTACCGTGGACATTGTGGTGGCTGTGGCGGTGCCCCTCTGGACTTTGACCCCGAGTAGCTTTCCTTGTGGCTCTGGCAGTGCACCACTCTGGTGGTGTATTGAGATGTGCTTTGACCTCAACATGGTCTTCAATTTGGTTTATGCTTTACTTTGACATCTACAATCTTCAATCTGGTTTGCTGCCAAAGTGCTTTTCAGTAGTTTAGCAGGACCTGAGTGCCTGTATGTTTCTGCTCTTGTGCCGGCTAGAGGGTTTCAATTCGTGTATCAGAATAGCACAGTTGAATTAGCAGTTAGGTTTGTCACCCTAGCTCCTACCCTATCTTATCTTGACTTCTCTGACTTACCTGTCAGTCACCACCCACAGTGTTGGGGTGGTGTGCCGAAATCTGTATAGGCAGCCCTGACCGGGAGTCCCGGTGCAGTTCCCTATGACAGATTCCTAGGAGGTAGCCAACACTGGACCGTGACTGATCAGTAAGCCTGTGCTGTGACACACCGAGTGTCACAGGTAGCTAGACTCGAGACCGTTCCGACTCCGTGACCGTTCCGGGTATATCTAGCTTAGGGTTTATTTCTTAGGAGAGTTTATCTATATTGGTTCACTGACGCTCTGATATCTTGAACCGGGATATTCCTGTAATTTCTACCCCTCGCCACATCGCTCCGTCTCTCCGTCGCTCCCAAAGTCGGTTCCCTGTCGGGAGCCATCGTTCATGTCGATATATCTATACACTCGATATGCGCATGCAGCTTATGGGAGAAATTTCTGATGCCTTAACGCCATGACGAGATCTGGCCCGATTTCCGATGTATTAGTTTTATTGGGCCAAACTGTACGTATCGAGATATTGGCTATAGATGATACGATATGAGCGTGTGTGATAATATCGAAAGTTGATCGACGGGGTAGGGTCCTATTGAACATTGATTACGATCAGCGGTGGAACCCTACCGAAATTTATTGATACCGCTGCGTGGACATATCGCGAAATGATTGGTATGGAAACTGAGAATGCAACAATGTATAAATTAACTGTTTCGGGTTTGCAACCCGCCCAGATGCACGTATAATTATATTTGTGCCAACTGCCCCTTGGCGTGTTGGATCAAAGTATTTTCAGGTATGTTCTGCGCTCATTGTACACAAATACATTTGGTTAACACCTAGCGCATGGTCTACACCCTCTACAGCAACGAGGACAAAAAAAATAGTGTATGCTTCTGCAAAGAGATAGAAGAATACTATAGTGTAGCGATAGATATATCACTCAACACAGAGACCGTATGAAGCTCTTTGCAAGCTCCGTGATACAATACATAGTGACTCACGTTTGCAAATTTTATAGTTGCGTGTCAATGAATGATCGCCTCGTCACGTACCGTCTTTCTACACGGTTGACACTGGAGTTCCATAGTCTCGGAACATTCCAACCAAACGAGCAACTTGCGATACGGAAAGCTCTGGTTTAAACTTGTTTTTCTTATCGAACGTGAGGATTTCATCGCAAGAAGCCTTTTCCAGCGACAAGCAAACGTCTGTTAGCCTCTGGAGGCTGACTTGTGCTGCAATAAGAGGTCCGTCCCCGCCCACGCGACTTAATCATGCACCCAGCTTTCAAACCATTTAAGGAAACGATAAACCATCCCGAAGCTCTCAGCGCCATATGATAGGCTTGGGATACAATTCGAATAGCGTTGTGGTGCGATTTCGACAGTTTCGAGAGAGTGACATGACAACGACAACAGCCTCAATGGTGAAAAGTGAAACAGATAAGCGAACGCATAATTTGTGGGAGCTTGTGAGTGCTTTTCAAGGTGCATATCACAGTTCCTCCCATGCTGCCCAGCACACTATCGCCATCACGGGTCAATAAGGGAGGAGCCATCTCGACCCACACTGGTTGGTGGGCATGGCGCTGCTTTGCCACTTACCTGGAAACCTCGAGCTCTTCCTTGCCGTGTCGCCATTATTCCAAGCTTCGGGCTGGATATTCAACCTAGGAGCGGAATCGGCTAGGTAAAGCCCGTAGAAGGCTTGGGTGTCGGTGTTATAGAAGAACACCAGGGTCGCCCTGAATTCGACAAATTGCTCAATTTGAGCGAGCTGGTTTGCGGGGCTACCGGCAAGGCTGCGCGTGAAGCACTCTGGCCACGACCATTTGTTGCACATAAAGATATAGCCGTTTCGATCATGAGTCTCCGTCGAAATTTGTGGCAGGCTGGAGGAAGCGAGGGGAATCCACGACACCGCGGCTCGCCTCCGCTTGGACTCCCGCCTCGTCTCTGGGAAGTTCTGCAGAGCACTCGGCACCACAGCGAGCTGCGCTGGTCGAGCAAACTCCGCCGAGGGCATCTCCCGTTTGCGCTTCGCTTGAGCTGCAGTCCCAGTACTCATGTGGACAAAACAGAAAGTGCGACTTGGCGAAACGGTGAACGCATCATTGTACGTTTTCTTGTTACAGCTGCGTGGGTGGTACGAGGGGTAATTGTCCTGAAGGAAAGGGAACGAGGAGACGCATTTGAGGGAGGCTTTCGCCGCAAGTTGGAACAGCGTCCAGTCACCAGGTTGCCTTTTGTATAGAGTGACATCCACGCGCGCGAGCGGAAGGACGCTAATGGCGCTCGCCAGGAAGTCTCCCAGCAATGCTCTGTTCTTGGGAAAGCTCTCTTCCGCCGCGTGCGGAAAGTTCCATACTATGGTGTCATAATTGCCATCACGCAAACTGCAAGGCAAGCAGGTCGCGTCGATTTCGTACAACACGCGCGCTCCTACGGCCTCGAGAATTTGCACCGTCAGTCTCGCCTGAGGGTGAAGCTCAAAGAGTTTGGTCTGCGAAAGCACGCTGCTTGCCGTGAGGTTCGTGCAGCCATGATCGGCAACGAGAGAGTGAGAAAAAGATAAATCACCATCGCCGACCACCAGTATCCTTCGCTCTGCATTGTATGGCACTTGAGGAGGGCACCGTAATAGAGTTTTGGGAACGCGTTCGACTGTTTCATCTATATCGTTGGAACACGTCGACGTACCTAGGTCTTCATCTGATAGCCTACCGTAGACTGGTTGAGGCAATCTTGGCAAGCAATGCTGGACCCCAAACTGGGCGCTCTGCTGAAAGCTAGGCGCTGTGTTTGGGAGGAAGTTTCCCTGAAAAGTCGGGATAACGTTTGCGTAGAGGCCGGGCTGGCTTCCGTGTGAGGCAACGGCAGGGAATGCAGTTATGAGCCTAGGGCTATGCTGGAGGTTTGATTGAAGCGTTTGCAGAAAGGTGGGCTGGACGAATGCCAAGCTCGACTGCAAGTGAGCGTTAGCAATCGGCTGAGAAGTTGCCCGAAGTCCGTTGAGCTGTCCGAAATTCTGAGAAAGTTGTGCCGCCGAATACACATATTGGTAAGGATTGTGAAGTTGATCGTTGAAGTCAGGTGGAACGGAGCCTTGGAACTCTCTGCCGTCGTTGTCTAGTGCGCTGATTTGTGAGATACGTGTGAAAGTGGGTGCAATATCAAACATGGTGTTGTTTTGATCAGTTTGAAAAACACGCATGTATACGCCTACAAGAAAAAGTGAGTTCTTTTCGGACAATTGTCACCAGTACGTACTGTGAGAAAACCAGCCGTGCCTTCCTTGCGCTTCGGCTCGAGAACGCATGCCGACCCGTCTGCACTTTATCGGGGACCGAAGAGAATCTTACGAGCCAAGTCACATTTCCAAAAGTTTCAGAGAGCGACGTCATTCCCCGCCAAAGCAGCGGAATCTCAACAGGGATAGTACTATTTCTGTAGCCAGGTGATACATACATGCGATGGTACTAGTACCTGAAATTTAAACAGCAACCTGCTCACCTGCCTACTTTCAAGGGACGATTCGCACTGCACCCGTCTCCCGTCGCGTGCTCATGCCGATCGGATGCGACTCCCCCGCCCGTCTCCCCTTCTTTCGCGAATCGCTACGTATTCCTTTTAGCGATGTGACTGACGGGAGGTGACATGACATGACATGGAGCCGAGTGGCGGGAGGTGACATGACATGGTGCCGAGTGGCGGGAGGTGACATGACATGGAGCCGAGTGGCGGGAGGTGACATGGCAGTGGCAGACGTCTTGAGAACATTGGCGGAACCTCGATGACTGTTCCCTCGATGATGACAGCGGAGTGCTGCGTCGAGAGCTTACGGGGACGCCTTCCATTGGTCTAAACTCTTGCGGGACCTGACGTGGAATTTGTGTGAAACGGGCAATTGTTTCGTTTAACGTTTTAAAAACATTTATAGGAAAGTAGATATATGCTAATATATATACTCTCAGTCGAATGTCAAAGCACAGTGAGATAGGGTTCTCGGTTCGTCTAAAGTCGGATTATACTGGAGAGATGATCGGGCTTTACGCTGGCGGGCCGGGACACACGAGCTGAGCAGACAACGGGCACTGCAAGTGACATCCGAGCAGGCGAGGGGTGACACAGGGCACCACAGACCTCCCCCCTTATGGGGGGTGAAAGTCAGTGTTCCCATGAAACATTTCTCTCGATATTCCTACAGAAGCCATTCTTCTGCCCGGAGAGCGCTCTCAGCATTGTGCCTTGGTAGTGTTGTCAGAAGCCTTTGTCTCAGATTTTCGCCCTTTCATTGAGAAATTTGTGCAGCGTCTCACATATTCAAGGGAGCGCAGCGACAACAGCTTGGGCGCCCGGAACTTAAGGGGTCGCCGTAGCGCTCGGGCATTTTTTGTTACGGTTCAGGAACAATATGCGATGGCGGCTTTGCAGGCTAGAAACGCAGTGTTAGATTGCGGCGGCTGATCCGAGCGCGGTGGGTGCATAAGGAATTACCGGTACCATATGGCTGCCCCGAATTACTTGTGACTGTGACACACTGAACGTACGTCCCAACGCGTCACAAGACGTCTTCCGCGATTGACATGACTGACGCGATCTGCTGTAATGCGAAATCGTTTCCATCCTCGGCATGGTCACATCGTCATGCCATGTGGACACCCAACTTCTAATTGCATCGATTCCATCGACACTCACAGAGTCACGGCTGCCCAAGTAGTTCCTCTGCACGATTCCAAACGTCTCAACTTGTCACAACTATGAACACGCTTAGAAGGGGTCCCTCGGGCACCCCTGAAAGGCCTGTCACACCCCCCATATTTAGTCACGCTACCGCAACCCATGTCAGACCCCACCGCATTTGCCCCCATCGCGCCCGTCTCAGCCGACAGCAAACGCCCCAACCATGACCCCCTTTTTCAGTAATTGTCATTCCCCCCTTCAGTCACGGTCCTACCCCAGTTCATTGTCCGCTCGAGCGCCCGGAGCATATCACGTTCACCCTCCAGCTCAGATCTCCCTCCCAGTTTGAATCATGCACGACGCCTCGCCAGGCGCTACATCGACGTCGCCGCGACCAGCCCGTGCCGATCCGAGAGCACCGCAGAGCGTCAAGCACGACATCACGCGAAGTGACATCACGACACGACCACACATGACGTCTCGGCAATGCATGACAGGGCAAACGCAAGCGCGCGTTGACACCAAACGCCGCTGTCACTGGGAACCAATGGTCACAGGGCATCCGAAACGACAATGGCATTCACGGACTTTCACTATGCTCGCTTGAGTATTTAGCTAGCTCTGCTTTCGAAAAGTTAGATCCGAACCTTTCAAAACCATTCTGCGGTATAGTGATATTTGCCTCGTGTGGCCTAGTATTAAATGTGATATTTGCATACATATACTTCGAATCCACATGAGAGCTTTGTCACTAGCAGTTTGTAAGAGTCTGGTTCGGATCCCCAGAGTGCCGGCACGCCACTCTGATGTATGTGCGAAGTCGCGCCGTTGTGCTTGTTTTATCTGTGAATTGCCCCCTGCGTTGCTCGTTTGCCTTTCTGCTTTTCATGCTTCCATCTGAGCCTGAATCTACAGTCTGCGAGTGCAAGTTAGACCCGCGCCCGTTTTGCGAATCTACGAGCCGGCGTGGCAGAAGCGCGTTGCCGCCTGACATGTTGTACGTAGCACAGCAATAGACACGCGTATCGCTGTTCCGCAGCGGTGGAGATCCGCAGCTGTCCGAAAACGTTCGCGAATTCAGGACACGCTCGTGAATTCCCACAGAGGGGCATTTTCCCCGTTGAGTGCCTAGCGGCGAGATAGCCCGAAGCTGCGGTTGTCATAAATTCACACCCGCGACGGCGAGCCGTCACAGTCACTCTCAGCGGTATTCACGTGTGTGCACGATGCGCCCGGCCTTTTTGTACCATATTTTGCACCATTTGCTTTGCGAATTCGAACCTCGCAGGGCTTGCTTGCCGAATATGCTCAAACCGGCGTATGTGACCGGCGTTTGGGAATGCACAACCGTAGCCGCGCTAACTCGAGCCGTGACTCCTGACTTTTGCCGTTTGACGAGGTTGTAGCCGAACCCATGTTTTTCCCGCAAGTTGTATGATGTTTACCTTTGTGAATTCGACCTGCGCAGGCTGTGGCAACGTTGAATTCCCCGAACGGACCTGGGTGACAGGTTGTGGGAATTCACGGCTTACGGCGCGCCAGCTCGAGTCCAAACACCTGACTGCAACCTTTTGACAGCATTGCAGCCGAATGTTTTTCCTTCAGTTTTCATTGTGTTTGTATGTGTGAATTCAACCCATGTGGGCGTTGGCAGCGGTGAATTCCCCGACGGGCCTGTATGACAGGTTGTGGGAATTCATGGTTGGCGACGCGCCAGCTCGGGTCTGGACACCTGACCCATGCCTTTTTGCCATGCGTGTGCTCGAAGCACGCCTTTGCCCGCAGTTTCTTTCATAATTTTTGACGTGAACTCGTGCTTGGCTGCTCGAAGGGCACCAACTAGGCCTTGTGGCAGGTTGGGGGCATTCACCGCAGGAGCCGCTCGTGCTGCGACCTGGGCGCACGACACGAGAACCGCAGTGAATGCCCAACTGCAAAGTGTTGTTTTGTCCTGCTGGAACGGTATCACCTAACAGGGTGCCGAACCTCTTCGTTGGTTTTGAAATATTCCTCGGATCTCCCTTTGTTGTCACTTGTGTGTGAACTCCTATGTGATGGCACCAGGCTCGCACGCGGAGTGACACGGCAGCCATAGGCTCAGTGCACTTCAGGCCAGCTTGTGCATGCCTGACATTGGTTTTCAAACTTTGTAGCAGATTGGGTCAGCAACTTTTGTTGAGGGTGCTTCTGTTTTGACTCTTCAGCACGGGTACAGTGCTTCGCAGCCATGGCGCCTGAGACGCCAGCTTTGCGCAGTTCTGCGACCTTTCAGTGCCATGCCAACTGCGACACCTGCTTTCGGCCCTTCCAGCCATGCCTCCGGGCCAAAGCGGCTGTGCTCCTTTCCTTGCTTTTTCGGGTTGGGGGAGGCTCTGTATGGTTTGGTGTGCAGGTCCACGAAACCAACTTCACTGGTGGGTATCAACCCACAACAAACGCACGTCACCCTCAAGCTCGCAGCCCACCGGCAGCAGTGACTCGCCGACTCCGCAAGCGCGCTCTTCCCTACTCACTCTTATACCCCCTGTCTCCATTTCCCTGACTCCTGACTCCTGACTCTTGCCCTCACATGAAAGGCCTGACAAAGGCGCGTTCTGCCCTGAAAGGCGCGTTCCGCCATGAAAGGCGCGTTCCGCCCTGTTTGCCCTGAAATGCGGGTTCCGCCCTGAAAAGCGCGTTCGCCCTGAAATGCACGTTTGCCTGAAATGCGCATATCGATGAAACGCTTGTATCGCCTGAAATGCTCGTTTCGCTGCAAAGTTCGCGCCTCACCCGAAACGCTCGACTCGCCTGAATGGCGCGCACCGCCTGAACGACGCACACCGGCTGAAAGGCGCGTTTCGCCCAGACGGCGCACATCACCAGAATGGCGCGCATCACCAGGATGGCGCATGTCGCCTGAAAGGCATGTTCACCTGAAAGGAGCGCTTCACGCGAAATGTGCGCGTCGCCTGAAATGCTTGATTCGCTGGTATGCGCCTGTCGCCTGAAACACGCGTATCGCCCGAAACGCTCGACTCGCCTGAACGACGCACACCGGCTGAAAGGCGCGTTTCGCCCAGACGGCGCACATCACCAGAATGGCGCGCATCACCAGGATGGCGCGTGTCGCCTGAAAGGCATGTTCGCCTGAAAGGAGCGCTTCGCGCGAAATGTGCGCATCGCCTGAAATGCTTGATTCGCTGCAATGCGCCTGTCACCTGAAACACGCGTATCGCCCGAAACGCTCGACTCGCCTGAACGACGCACACCAGCTGAAAGGCGCGTTTTCGCCCAGGATGGCGCGTGTCGCCTGAAAGGCATGTTTGCCCGAAAGGCGCACTTCGCGCAAAATGTGCGCATCGCCTGAAATGCTCGATTTGCTGCAATGCGCCTGTTGCCTGAAACACGTGTATCGCCTGGGACGCGCGCACCGCTTGTTCCGCCCCGCATCACCTGTATTTCACACCTCGCCTGAAGCGCTCGTTTCGCTGCAATGCGCATCTGCCCGAAACACCTGTGTCGCCAGCAATGCGCGTTCCGCCCTGCGCCCGAAAAGGCGCGTTCGCCCAAATTGGCGCGTCGCCTGAAATGCTTGATTCGCTGCAATGCGCCTGTCACCTGAAACACGCGTATCGCCCGAAACGCTCGACCCGCCTGAACGACGCACACCAGCTGAAAGGCGCGTGTCGCCCAGAATGGCGCGCATCACCAGGATGGCGCGTGTCGCCTGAAAGGCATGTTCGCCCGAAAGGCGCACTTCGCGCAAAATGTGCGCATCGCTTGAAATGCCCGATTCGCTGCAAAGTTCGCGCCTCGCCTGAAACGCTCGATTCGCCTGAATGGCGCGCATCGCCCGAAAGGCACACACCGTCTGAAAGGCGCGTTTCGCTCGGATGGCGCGCGTCACCAGGATGGCGCGTGTCGCCTGGAAGGCATGTTCGCCCGAAAGGCGCACTTCGCACGAAATTGGCGCGTCGCCTGAAATGCTCGATTCGCTGCAATGCGCCTGGCGCCTGAAACACGTGTATCGCCTGAAACGCTCGATTCGCCTGAATGGCGCGCATCGCCTGAAAGGCACACACCATCTGAAAGGCGCGTTTCGCTCGGATGGCGCGCATCACCAGGATGGCGCGTGTCGCCTGAAAGGCGTGTTCGCCCGAAAGGCACACTTCGCGCAAAATGTGCGCATCGCCTGAGATGTTCGATTTGCTGCATTGCGCTTGTTGCCTGAAACACGTGTATCACCCGAGATGCGCACACCGCCTTTCCCCCCCCTAAACAGAACAGACAGCCGCGTGACAGTGGCCAAGATTTCCACGTGACAGTGGAACACCACTCCTGAAGATTTCAGGATGACCGCGTGACAGTGGTCCCAACAGAAAGCCGCGTGACAGTGGCCAAGAATTCCACGTGACAGTGGAACACCACTCCTTACTCTTCGTCCGTGTAATAGTGTCCAGTCCACCACGCGATGACATGTGATTTGTCCACCTCCCATCGCTCCATGATGACCTTCTTCTGCTTCTCTATTCCCTCTTGTGAAGTCGCGCGGGTAAACGAAAGTCGGTTTGAGTCCCCCTGAACATCAGCAGGATGTACCAGCAAGCCAAGAGGGGCAACTACTGGAAGCTTTTTGTCTTCTCGAGTATTATGCTGGGGACGAAAAGTCCATTCTGAGATCACTTTTTTGATATTCAGCGGTCCTGGGAATACGTAGTCTTGCCTGTTGTCGTCATCAGTGGTCCCAGATATCGCTGCCTTACCCTTCGGGTCACGAGCACGCTTTGGCGGTGGTGCACTCCCCGAGGTCTCGGGTGCAGGAGCTGACGCTGCCTCTGGCGCTGCCTCTGGCGCTGCATCTGCATCAGCTTTTCTCTTACCTAGCATTCTTTTAAGAGTGCCAGCAGTTTTAGGTGCGTCCTGATTCTTCAGTAATGCAACAGCTGTATCAACTATCTCCTTACCATCTCCACCTTCCACAAGGGCCCGAATTCCACTCTCGAGGTCTTTCTTCTCCTTCTGTCTATTTGTAGCGGCATACTCGAGCATTAGCGCAACGACTTGCTCAGCTGGTTGCTGAGCTGGTTGCTGAGCTGGTTTCGGCGCACCAACTTTAATAGTCAGCCTTCTTGGCGATTTAGCTGTAGCTTGAGGATCACTTGCGACTGGAGTGGCATCTTCACTTGCGACTGGAGTGGCAGCTCCTGCGGTACCTGGAGCAACACCAGCGGCGGGTAACTCATTTGACCCACCTTCACCGGATGCCAAAGATCCGCTCTGAGAGGCCTGTGCACCTCCGGAGGCCATACGCTGTAAATCTCTCATTGAGCCTCCGAATTTCTTTCGAGCGGTTTGTTTTGTACGAGCCATGCAATAATGAAATCAATGACACCCCGACATGCATTTATAGGGCTGCAGGTACGCACCTCCCTCACGCCCGGCAGCCACAGCCTGTGCCTTAGCAGTGGGCTTTCTGACTCTTGTGAACCTCCCTGTAGACATCTGTAAAAATATGAATTATTTTAATATTTTCCTAGGATATATAGATAAAGAAAATCTATAAATATATCTACTACAATACTCACGTGTGACAATCGTATACGATTGTCAAGCTTCGACCGTACGATTAATCATATTCGAATGTGCACGAGTAGTGACAAACTCTTCGCGAATATCCAGGCAGGGTCATACGACATGCAATAGGATACACGATCTCGGCGGTAAGTCTCTCTCACGTGTGACAATCGTATACGATTGTCAAGCTTCGACCGTACGGTTAATCATATTCAGATGTGCACGAGTAGTGACAAACTCTTCGCGAATATCAAGGCAGGGTTATACGACATGCAATAGGATACACGATCTCGG